>JAGVSP010003348.1:0-30665 GCA_022494985.1 Micrasema minimum | reverse complement strand
GATTTTGACACGATTTAAAAATTGGAATTCTGGCGAGAATTCAATATTGCCAACATGACAACATTTACCACAGGATGTGAAAGAGTCACTCTCCTTCATTTCTCTGAAACACTGAATTATCTTGCTCAACTATAATGAACGTTTCCAGGTCTGATCACCCTCCTGGAGCAGCAGCTGCAGCAGCTGATAGTCCCCGCCCTGCTGGAGTTCGAGGAGATATCGGGCGTGTCGGGCCGCGCGCCGCGGGGCCGCGCCCCGTCCACGGACGGCGGGCCCGGCGCGCCGCAGTCGCCCTCCACGCCCGCGCCCCCGCGCTGCTCGCCCGCCAGCCTCACGCGCGAGATGGACCGCGCGCGCGACCTGCTCTGCTACTTCGGGGTGGATGAGGACCTCGTCTTGCAGATATTCAGACAGGTGACTCTCACTTATATGACACGTTTATTTATTTAAAACTTCATGTACAATTGCATAGCAAAAGTACAAGGGCGGGCTTATTGCTTTTAAGCAATATCTTCCAACCAACCATCAGTTATTTAGTGATGATTTTTATTGTACCGAGTATTGGTGGAAAGACACAGCTTTAAAATGACATAGCATTACTTTCAAGATTAATATACTTACTAAAATACGACTGGGGAAATGGAAAAGATGAAGGAAGGAAAGGGGATAGGGAAGAGGATGAATGAAGGATGTTTTAGAGGTTTGAGGAGAGGTAGTAATGCTTCAGACGTTTCTTAAAAACAAATAAGGAGGGAGCATCTTTCACATCCCGTGGTAAATGGTTCCATAGTCTTGCAGCCTGGACAGTGAATGATTTCGTAAAAAAGGAAGTGTGATGCCTAGGAACTAGGAATACAGAGCGTTTTTTCATTCGATGTGCGTAGTGATAGTCCATGCTCAGAGAGGTAAATAAAATAATCTGCTAGGTATCTCGGTGCAGTTGGGTTATTAAGAATATTGTACAAAAGGGAAAGAGATTGGAAGTTTATGCGTTGTTCAAAGAAAAGCCATTTCAATTGGGTTGTTCCCGATTTTTAATTTTTTATTTCAAAAAATTGAATGAAAAATTACAATATCAAGGGAATTTTTTTTTTATTTTTACAATGTCATATGAATTTTTTAGCGCGGTTTAAAATAGCACCTTTTCAAATCGCTTGCAAAATCCTTCATTTGGCGCGCATGCGGTGTGACGTCACAGCAATATAGGCGCTCACTTCGTAATGAATTTCACGCCTTTCATGGTGGACGGGTATGACGTCATTAACCAATAACGGGCGTTAAAAATCATTAGTGTTTTTAAAACATAAATTTATAAATGAAAACAAAATTTTTGATCATTGTGTTTTATATTGTTGGAATCGTAAAAATATACTTTAAATATTTATAAAGTTTTTAAGAATATTCGTGTTATCGGGAAGAACCCTATTCCTTTCGGTAGGATGAGACGTGATCGAATTTTTTCAGATTGAAAACAAAACGGATGCAGTTGTTTTGAAGACGATCTATTCGACTAATAAGGTCAACATTAGCATTAATGTAGCAAATGTTTGCATAACAAAGAGAAGAAAGAAGAAGAGACTGAGCCAGATTCACCTTTGATGAGATTGGTAGAAAATTTTGAAATCTTTTAAGAGCGCGTAGAGTTCGATAAAACTTCTTACCAACTTCAGAAACCTGATCATTCCAGGATAAATATTGATCCAGTATACACGACCACATCACACCACTGCTAAAGAAACTGCACTGGCTGCGCTTTCCACAAAGGCTCTGTTGGCTAATGTACAAAGCAATGCATGATGCCGCTCCAGAGTATTTAAAAGAGCTTTGCATTCCAGATAAACTAACTGAGAGACGTCTCACACTTCGATCAGCTACATCTACAGCTATAGGCAGGGTTTTAGTACCGATCCGTAATCAGCGCACAAAACTTGGAGAGCGCGCTTTTGCGGTTGCGGGCCCTGTGGCTTGGAATGCTCTCCCACCAGAAGTGCGCAACTGTGAGAGTGAAGTGATGTTTCGAAAGAAACATAAGACCTATATGTTCTCAAAATCTTTTGATTAATTTTGATAATGGTATTTTCTACTCAGAAATTGAGTTTTCACTCATCTTAAATTTCCCGAGCCGTTAAATTCAATATTTGAAGCGCCCTTGAGGTATATTTATACGAAAACGGCGCTTTATAAATTATCCATTATAATAATAATAAGAAGAGAACAGTAGACCCGATACTGTCCCCTGTGGAACACCACTAAATGTGTTCTTTAGTCTAAGATTTGAATTGTTTTAGGATGTTGGATATGGCTCACTTTTAACATTTATGCAGTGGCCACTTAAATGGCCCATAGAATGGTATAAATGTCTACTGTCTTGTAGCTCTTGGCACTCGCTAACTTTCCATCTTTTTCCAGCTTTACTACTTCGTGTGCGCCTCCTGTCTCAACCAGCTGCTCCTCCGCAAGGACCTCTGCCGCTGGTCCAAGGGCATGCAGATCCGCTACAACCTGTCCTCGCTCGAGGTGTGGGCCAAGGAGCACCTGGGCGGCCCGTCCGCCCCCGTCCTAGCCACCCTGAACCCCGTCATCCAGGCCGTCTACCTGATGCAGGCGCGCAAGTCCCCGGCCGACGTGCAGTCCACGTGCGACATGTGCCCCGACCTGTCCTCCATGCAGATCTGCAAGATCCTGAACCTGTACACGCCGGCCGAGGAGTTTGAACCCAAGATCACGCCGGACTTCATCAGGCAGATTCAGGTCTGCTTGCAGGAGAGGGACCGTGAAGCCGGCTCGCAGCCAGAACACGTAAGTGCCAATTCAAATTTTATTATTACTCCTTGTATTCTGGCGATAGCTTGAAACAGGTGGAAGAATTTGTATATCTGGGAAGCATGTTCACTAGTGATGGAAATATGGACAAGGACATTGAAAGGAGGGTTAGTGCCGGTAACAGAATTAATGGTGCCTTAAAGTCGGTCGTATCTAATAAGTTGCTTATCAAAAGAGGCTAAATTGGCAGTGCATAATGGAGTTCTGGTACCAACCCTCATGTATGGAAGCGAAGTATGGAGTTGGAAAAATAAGGATGAAAGTAGATTAAATGCAGTTGAAATGCGATCTCTCAGGCGAATGTGTGGTAAGACTATGTATGATAGGTGCACTAATGTTGAAATTAGAGCAGAACGCAAGGCTGAGATAAGCATTATCGACAAAATTAAGGAAGGTCTTTTACGTTGGTTCGGTCATGTAGAGCGAATGGATGATGAAAGAACGGCTAAAAAAAATATATGATGCGACTGTGCCTGGATGTAGAAGTCGAGGAAGGCCGAGAAAGACATGGCATGATCAAGTAAAACAAGTGCTTGAAAGTGGGCATGTAAGAAGTCGGAATAATCGACGTGCGTGCATGGGAAGATGTATGAATGTAAGGAAGCAAGAGAAGTATGCCAGGACAGAGTGGTGTGGCGTTATATCGTTAGTTAGTTAGTTAGTTAGTATTCTGTGATTGCTAATATTGATTTGTTCTTTCCGTACATGAAAAGATGTTTGTATGTAAAATCTATTCTTCTTCAGCCCTACAGCCCAAATCAAGCCTTGGCCTTCTTCAACTTCTGCCACCAGCACTGTCTGTCTTCTGCTTTGTCTTCCCACCTTAATCGAGGTCTCCCAATTCTCCTTTTACCCCCTGGGTGTCCATTCATCACTCTTTCTGGGACCCGTGAACTTCCCCGTCATTCTGTGCACATGCCCAATGAAAGCCCTACCCTTTCCCTAGACTGTTTTAAAATCTTTTTTCAGTCCAGCCAACTCTACCGATTTTTTCATCAAGCTAAATCGCGATTTTAAGATGGTTAGTGTGATAATACGGATGAATTTACGTTGTGTACGCGAACAAATGCTTTCATTGCCCCTACCACTGTCTCGGCTTATGTATTATAACTGTCATTGTTTCCATCACCCAAACCAACCAGAGTCGGCCCAAATTAACAGTAGTAGGGTATGTTAGTTTCTACCCCGATCATTATTTATCAGTAATTACTACCACCCGTGTGTAGAGACTGGCATACTACCTCGCCAGGCCCCCCATCCCAGATATCCACCCGAGCATCCGTGGTCAGTCAGGGTCTAAATGGAGGGGAGTTTAGGGAAAGAGGGGAGGGGACAGAATGCATGTATGCATCTCACACTATCATCCTAACTGGCAGACACTATTTCATACGTCCCCTGCCGTACCTTATCACAATACCTATCCAAAGACCATCCTATCCATACGAAAAATTGTGTTGAGGGATGGGATATAATTTGAGACCTCCATGCACGTACACACAAACAGCCCGGGACGGGCCGCCCAACGAGCGCACACCAAGTCCCCCCGGGGACTACCCCACTAAGCAATCTATTATTTCTAGATACTTCCTTTTATGTTATAATCTATAACGGCGCTATATGAATTATCCACAGTAATTATTATAAGTACCTCATGATTTAAATAAGTTTAATTTATAAAAACAGTTATATTCTTCTCTCCTCAAAATTGAGGTGCGTTTTCACAAAGTGATACATCAGCCAAATTGGCCAAAATGACATTTTATATAATTCCAAACTAGTTTTCAAAGGGCTATCTGATAGACTGAACGTGCTTTGTCTAAATGATACACAAAGCATACTATAAGCACCGGAAAACAGAGAATTTTTACAAAACGATACAATATGGGCACTTGTATCACTTTGTAAAAAACCCTCACTTTTTAATATTTTTTTTTTTCGTCGACCATTGTTTTTTAAAGACATTTCAAGTACATACCGCATAACTGTCTATACATAGAAATAAAAACTGTTTTTTTTCAATAAAATGTTGTTTGTCATTTAATAAAATTAAACATAAAAAGGTGTTTTCCCGAAAACTAACATTTTTCGGATGTATCGCTTGGTGAAAATGCACCTCAATTAGGAGTTTATACGTTTTTCCGAATGCAATTTTTAGTCTAATTTTACCTCCGCTTTCCAGAACAACCTGCTAATGGACTCCAAGTTCAACTTTGCGGTGAAGTTTCCCTTCAGCCCCTCCGACATCCGCCTGGAGGACATCGAGCTGCCGGAGGCCCTCAACCTGTCCGACCTGCTCACCAAGCTGTAGGCGCTGGGCTTAAATATCTAGAAGCGTAAATAGCCCATAGACCAATAGAACAGACCGCTTCTAGGAGACAAGTGGAAAGGAATAATTTACCAAGCAACATAACTATACAGGGTTAATTTTTAGTTTAATCCCTGAATCCAGTATTGTTAATAGAACCCATTTCAATAAAAAACATGTACTTTCTCAAATAAAAAAAAAGAAAAGTGCACTTAAATGATTCCACCGAAACAGTAGAAGACTTGGTCACCCTAGGTGGAGCATCTGGCACTCCCCCGTCACACTTACCCTTACGCGCATGAACTCAGATGACCAGCTGTGAGTAGGGTGTGCGTAATTTGTAAAAATTATTAAAAAATAAAAATAATAAATCTTATTGAAATGGGTTCTATTAACGATACTGAATTCAGGGTTTTTTTTTGTTAACTGACTAAAAATTAACCCTGTATAATCGAAACTAAACGAAAATGAAAAGTGATTTTTCTCAAGCCTGGGTGTTTGTGACGTTGTTCCCTTCTGTTATATGGCCTCTTGACCTCTAACAAAACTCGTAGTACAACCTGAAAACTGGTGAATTTACATCATATTTGGAGTCGAATGTGGGTTGAAAAAAAAAATATTTTTTTTCCTTATAAAAGCTTTCATAAGTACCGCAGATTAAGTAAAATTGCATGAATAGTATTAATTTGACCAAATAAATGATATTTGATAACAATTTGCAAGATTTATGGGAAAAAAGTCATCTTTGTACCCAATTTTCTCGAAAACTATGGGTCATATCAACAAATTATATTCTATAAAATCGACTCGAAATATTGTGTAGATTCACTAGTTTTATGCTTGTACATCGCGACATAATGATACCAAGTGACATAATATTATCGTGTCGCTTTGTATCATTTTCCTTTGCACATTATAATATGTTGCATAGTCAATTTTTCCTTTCCACCGACTACACAGCAAGCGAGCGATAATAGTACTTAATGATACTAAAAATAATGATAGTTGACTGTTTGTCGCTTTTTACTGCTTGTAAAAGTGAAAATGGAAGATTCTGGTACCAATGTAACGCTATCAAGGTTAAATATTTACCTTAACTTATTTAATTTAACCTTAATGACGTCACATTGGGGCCAGAACCCACAATTTTACAGTACCTATCTGTTAAATATAGCTTGATTAGAATGACAGCTGTCAAACTGCATTAGTTTTAATTGGCTTTGAAGCAGGCATGTTATGTTCAGTGATTTCAAAGAGAATTGTCGAAATTTTATGTTCCAATTGTGTTTTGCAGCGAAAAAAAGACACACGTCCATTGGGAGGAGCTCACTATGTCTATCTTCCACTATCCAATATATTAGAATCACTTTGTTTCCCTCTAACAAATTTGAATATAGAATAAGAGAGAAAGGATGATTGATTGTTTCGTAATTTTACATAATGTTTCACAAATGAACGTTTTAAATTAAATCATGTTGAATTAATTATTTAAAAAAACAATTGATATCGTTAAAAAATGAAGCAATCATTTGTATTTCTATTTCTGGGCTTATTTTAGCGATATTTAAGAACAAAAGTCGGCATTTTGACAGCTGTAAACACGTCCAATGCAAGTCAATTTACTTTGTAAGGAACACAGAGGTGAGGCAACCCAACCCTTGGTATCTACTGTCATCCGGCGAAGGCGTTTCCCCATATACTACGCACGCCTCCGAGAGCCGCCACCATGCTTGCCTATTTTACAAGGCATCGGGTTCTCGGCGTCCTGGTCGTCCACTGTTGACAATTCTCCGGCGGTTTGCGTCGGGACGTGGACTTGACTTGGGAGGATGCACGGAAGCTGGCGGCCGATCGCTCGGCCTGGAGGCAGTTTGTGGAATCCATATGCTTCCATATGATGAATATAAATCACTCGTTAGACGTCATTTGATGCTAGTGTTTGTTTGAGCCAAGTCCCATACAAGGTATATCAGACATGTTTCATAGAAATTCTAATGTAACACTTCATTCTAATTAAGTTATATTAATTTAACAGACTCTAAGGTAAATCTATCGACCATAATATACAAAACACTGTATAGATTTTTTTCTATTTATTTTTTGCCATAAAAGTGACTTTTTTTTAATAGTATAAATATCTGTAAGATAGTAGCGAAATGGAGTTTAAGATTATTTTTTTTTAAATGTAGCGATCACTAAAGTGACAATATTCCGAATTTTTTCACAATATCAAATTTTTTTTGTGAATGCAGAAAAATAAAGCGAAGAATCACAAAGCCATCAGTGCAATCCGTTTGCAAATCGGATAATTAATAAGCGAGATATAACCGTTTGAAGTTTGAGCTATGTAATGATACGAGTCACCGATCATATTTAAAATGTAATTGGTTATATCTCGCTTATTAACTGTCCGATTTACAAACGGATTGCACCGATGGTTTTGTGATTTTTTGCTTTATTTTTCTGCATTCACAGAAAATTTTGAGTAAAATATTGGATTATACTACTTGTCAAAAAACCGGGAAAAAGTTAATAAAACACAAATGTCACATTATTCTTCCAAATTTATTGAATCGCCTTCAAAGTAGGTTCCGTAATAATAAATACATTATTTTCAAAAACGAATTATTTGAATTGAATTTGGAATCAGAATAGGGAAATATCACATATAAATAAAAATCGGTGTGCGTCGGACCACACGGTGGAAGTTATACTTCTTTGGCCATTCTCGTACACCCACTCACGCACACAAACAGACAGGATATATATAAATGAAATATTAAAGGAGAACATAACGTGCCAATTAGTCTATTGTTCGATGAGCATGCTGAAGAACTCTCTTTCCCTGAATCCATATGAAATTACATTTGTTAAAGGTACATATTACATTATAACCACAATTTTCACTGAAAAACACTGGGAACATAGAAGAGCAACGTTATTGTCTTGCAGCGCTATCGGTGTTGAAACTTGGTACTGTTAATTCCGGCTTCAATATCAGTATCAATAAAAGTATCGATACTTGTATCAAAACAAGTATCAGATACAAGCATCAGTGACTGTGGCGCCATTTTCTCTTAAAAATCAGCGTGACGCGGTTTCTCGACCAACATCCCACCCCAAAGTGTCTAATGGGCGCAAAGAAGTATAACTTCAAAAACCGATGAAAATATGTAAAGTTGATTAAGAAATATTAATATCAATACTAAAATCAATATGGATGTTGTAAAACAATGTTTTCATTAATAATTCAGTCTCGTTTCTATGTTTCACATGTAAACGTCAATGGCTACATGAATAGTGACGTAAAAGGGATTTTTATCTTACAAAAATTGCGAAAAAATTTTTTTTTACTGGAAAGGATTTTTAAGACATAAGTGAATAAAAAAAAACATGATTTTTCCCTATTAAATAATCGATTCCCCGTACTTTTTTCACAGATTGTATTAATAGATTATTTTCATCACTATTAGTTTTATGTTTCTATTGATAAACAGGGTGAAACAAAACTCGATGTACAAGCGGGAAACCAGTGAATCTACATCATATTTGGAGACAATTGTGTAATATGACTTTTAATCTGAGCTTGAAAAAAAAAATTATTTTCTTTTTCACAAAAGTTTTCATTTTTAAGTTTCAAGTTTAAGTAAAATTGCTCAAATTCTTATTAAAACGCGTTATTAAGCTTTGTTTTCTTTATGGATAGTATTAATTTGAATAAATACATGATATTTGATACAATTTGAAAAAAAAATCAACTTTGTACTCAATTTTCTGTAAAACTAATGCCCGCTTTATATGGGACAGTTTCAGAAAACTACACAGTTTTCTTGTTCAGAAAACTGTGCAGTCTGTCAAAAGACACGCTAAATATGTGTATTTTTGAAACGCGATTGTAAGTTATATCGTATGTTTGCTCTCAGGAAATTGTATATTTAGCTAATAATGTAAATATGTTATTGGTTTTTTACGTATTTAAAAGCATACAATAAACCAATGTCTACTTAAACGTTTACATAAAAAACATTGACTGTCATGTCAGCTTAAATCTGACACTAGCACACAGTTTTTCATGCAGTTTTAGCTTTATACGGACCGTTTTCAGACTGCACAGAAAACTGTGTAGTAAACTGTCCCATATATAGCGGGGCTTAAGGGTCAAAAAAAAAAAAAAATTCTACAAAATCGACTCCAAATATGATGTAGATTCACCGGTTTCCCGCTTGTACATCGAGTTTTGTCACACATAACATGACCAGTGGGATTTTGCGATAAACGCGTTTATGTAGACGAGTGTTAGCTGTGATTTTGAATTCGCGACATTCCATTAATTAATAATCGTGCGAATGTCAGTTAGTTTAGCTGTTAAATTTTAAATAAAGAACGATATTTCTACATTCCATGATAATGCTACAAAATCAGTGCTGCCATATTGCGGAACAGGAGTTTATTAATTTATTAAGTACTTGCCTAATGCCTCTCTAACACAGGTAATATGTAGACACATTGAATAGGATTCTTCCAGATAACATGAATATCCTTGAAAACGCTATAAAAAAATATAAAAACACAATGATCAGAAATTTTGTTTTCATTTATAAATGTATGTTTTTAAATGCCCCGTTATTGGCTAACGACGTCATACCCGTCTACCGTGCAAGGCGTGAAATTCATTCCGTAGTGAGCGCCCATATTGCTGTGACGTCACACCGCATGCGCGCCAAATGGAGGATTTTGCGAGCGATTTGAAAAAAGCGCTATTTCAAACTGCGCTAAAAAATTCATATGACATCGTAAAAATTTTAAAAAAAATCCCTTGATATTGTTATTTTTCAATCAATTGAAATGGCTTTTCTTTGAACAACGCATAAACTTTAACTTAACGCATAAAATTCTTAATAACCCAACTGCACCGAGATACCTAGCAGATAATTTTATTTAAGAAAAATTCCTTTAATATTGTAATTTTTCAATAAAAAATAAAAAATCGGAATGAATCCAATTGAAAGGTACAGACATATTGGTATTAAAATCACATGTAATTAAATATTTCATTTTCTGTAAATGCAGAAATATAAACGAAAAAATCACCAAGCCATCGGTGCAATCTGTTTGTAAATCGGATAATTATAAAGTGTGGTACGACCATTTAAAGTTTGTAAGAAATGGCAACAGATGGGCATGGGTTCAATCGATATATACAATACTTCTTACTACTTTCTCTTTATCGCACCCAATGGTGCTTAGGGCATTACTGCATCGGTACAAAAAGTGCAGTGTCTCGTGCTTATTTAATTAACATCATGAAGGTAGGATCCGTCTTAATGATGATTTTCGAAATATTTTTTTTGTTAGAATCGGTATATTCTTCAAGGTATAACAAAACTCGATGTACAACTTAAGAACTGGTGAATCTACGTCGTATTTGGAGACGATTGTGTAATATGACTTTTTAATCTGAGCTTGGAAAGAAATTTTTTTCTTTAAAGTATGGCAGATTAAGTAAAATTAGTCAAATTCGTATTAAAACGCGTTTTTTAAATTTCGTTTTTTTTATAGATAGTATTAATTTGACTAAATACATGATATTTGATAATAATTTTCAAAAAAAAATCAATTTCTGTACTCAATTTTCTTGATAACTAAGAGTCAAATCAAAAAATTTTATTCTACAAAATCGACTCCAAATATGACGTAGATTCACTGGTTTTCCTCTTGTACATCGAGTTTTTTTACACCCTGTATATTCAATAGAATTATTGATTGATATGGCATTTATTTTGTAGAACACCATGATATCTTATGTTAAAATCAAAAACGATATTTTGGTTCTACGTGATTTTATTATCAAGTTAGTGACAATTGTTTCGCCTTGTAAGGGCATTATCAAACTGTCTTTTGATATCAAACTGTCGTTTGATAATGCCCTTACAAGGCGAAACAATCGTCACTAACTTGATAATAAAATAACGTAGAACAAAAAAAATCGTTTTGGATTTTAACATAAGATAACAATAGAATTATTATTTGTTTTTTATACCGCCTACCCTGATTTGAAACTCTGTGCAGGCCACTGCATATGGGTGCAAGTTTTCACTTCAAATAGTCCTCGGTATCTACTGTCATCCAGCGGATTCGGAGATATAGATCAAAGATGATTATGATATTAAATTTTTTGCTGTAAAATATTCAATGTGGCTACATAGGACCGGTCCAGATGAGGACTAATTAATTCTCACTTCTTTGTATGATAATTCTGGGCTCTTCATAAAACATATGCAGCTTTAAAAATTGACGATGCTCGTGTGACTTATCATAGTCCTCAATTGTAGTTCTCGACTAGAATAAGCTTTTAGCTTCGAAAAAGAATTTCAGAGAAAGGGCATTCCGTACTCGAAAAATACATACCGTGTCTAGTGCTGCCTAGCGACAGCTAGTGACCCAGTGCGTCACTCGCGCGTCATCACTAGACATCTGCGTCACACGATTTACGTCAAGTGGTTTCAAAGTGTATTGGCCTGAGTGCTGGAGTTTAGACGGCGGAATTTGATAATAAGTGGTGTTATGATTTTTTTTTTAATTTGCGTGTAAGTGCCCCCTCTAGTGAATTCTTTTTCGAAGGTTTTTAGAATCAAAATTATCTGAGTACGCAGAAAAATAAACCGAAAATTCACAAGACCATCGGTGTAATCCGTTTGTAAATCGGATAATTAACAAGCGAGATACAGTCATTTTAATTTTTGGCTTTGATTTGCAATAGGTGACGTCACAAGTTGCATTTCTTACAAATCCAAACTTAAAATTTATCATATCTCGCTTTTAAATTGTCCGATTTACAAACGGATTGCACCGATGGTCTTGTGATTTTTCGGTTTATTTTTCTGCATTCACAGAATTAATTAAAAAAAATTAAACAATGGAGAAATAGCTCTTCAAACGATTGAGTTAGGAAAAATATGTCTACGAACAAGAATTCACTAGAAGGGGCGTTTTCATACAAATTTTCTAAAAATATTATGCTTCCTAGGGTTAATTTCATAACACCACTTATTATCAAATCCAGCCGTCTAAACACTCCAGCACTTCCAGGCCAATGTGTGACGTAGATGTCTAGTGATGTCGTAGATGCCTATTATAGTAACTAGACACGTTAGTATTTTTCAAGTATGTAATGTCACTTCTCTGAAATTCTTGTTCGAAGCTTCAAAACGATTAATTTAACATAAAAAATAAAAAATTAAAGGCCAGAATTATTATGTCTAATGTTTAATTTCACCATTAGCTAGATAAAATTAGTACCTATTATTTCTCTTAGAGAACTTATCTAGTATTAAATAAAATATTATTTTACTAAGTAAAATGTACTTAACAAGTTGTTCCTTGAATGTTCCACTATTTAAAAAGAAATTTTATATTTGTGTTGAATATCAAAATGTATTTAAAATGTACCCAATAAATATATTATCCGTTAAAAGTATAAAGACGTTTTATTCTTAACATGTTCCTTTAAGCCCACTATATATGGGACAGTTTACTACACAGTTTCCTGTGCAGTCTGAAAACTGTCCCGTATAAAGCTACAACTGGATGAAAAACTGTCAGATTCTCACTGTGCGCTAATTCCACACATTTTTTCACACAGTTTCGGCGCGCGCATCACCCGCGGCGATTACGACAGTATAATACGTATAATATTCAATAGTATCGGTAATATTACTAAATAAACTTTTACTATGGCGAATATGAATATAATGTAATAAATAACATGAACTGAAATCCTAGATCGAAATTCAAAATATCGAATAACGACTATTTGACAGATGAGTAATGTTGCCAAATTGTAAATCGGTAGAAGTTCCTAAACTTATTCATAAAATGTTGAATTTATCTGCGCTTACAATTGTATAAAATAAATGCTTTACAATTAAAATGACTCCAAAATCGGTAAATCGTTTGTACATTTTCAGTAGATTCGATAAATCTCCACAAAATCAATAGATATGGCAACATTTATGGCAGTCCGACTGTGTATTCTATGGTCCGACTGTCGCGTTATATCAATATCTACTTAAACTTTTACATAAAAAACATTAACTGTCAGGTCAGCCAAACATCGCGCCGATCATTCAATATTCCATCAAATTTTTCTATTACATGGGACAGTTTTGCAAACTGTACAAGAAACTGTACAGTTTTCTGTGTCATGTAAAGTGCGCACTAAGCCGCATCCTTTTGTAATATGATAGTATGTTTAAACATCCTTGCTTTGCAAGTATAATATAATACCACAAAATACATTTATCACAAAAAATGAAATAACTGTTTGTTCAAAAACTTAATTTTATTATATAAAAATACTTGTCTTTACTATTTACATTATATACAAATTCAGAATAATATTACATTGGATATAATAATATAAACATTTACAAAATATTTAAGTTGAAAGTTTATAACTCCTGCATCACACCTGTTCTTCTCTATGGCTGCGAATCGTGGCACCTAACTAGGGCCCAAGACAGCAGAATACTAAGTTTTGAGAATAGGTGTCTTAAAAGAATTTTAGGGGTGCGGTGGTTTGACTTTGTAAGGAACACAGAAGTGAGGCAACCCAACCCTTGGTATCTACTGTCATCCGGCGAAGGCGTTTCGGCTGGCTAAGCCATATACTACGTATGCCTCCCGAGAGCCGCCACCATGCTTGCCTATTTTACAAGGCATCAGGTTCTCGGCGTCCCGGTCGTCCACTGTTGACAATTCGTTGGCAGTTTGCGTCAGAGCTGCGGGACGTGGACTTGACTTGGGAGGATGCGCGGGAGCTGGCGGCCGATCGCTTGGCCTGGGGGCAGTTTGTATGCTCCACATAGGGAGCGGATATGGTATATATGAATGAAAGTTATAGTAGTAAGTTAATCTTAGCTGGGATCTGAATACGTTCTAAGCAAGGAAGATAGGTCTACATCAGTTGTTCAAAATATTAGATAAATAGCCGTTTTTCTATTTGTTTTATTAATCCTAATTTTAGGATTGATCAGCACTCAAGTTAGGTTAGGTTAGGTTAGGTTAGGTTGGGTAAGGTTAGTCAGGCTAAATTTGACAAAAGATTTTGGCTTCCAGCTTTAAAATCTTAATAATTACCTTAGAATCTCATGAGTCATAATTAAAATAATGGACTAAAATGAATTTCCAAAGAAATATTGAAATAAATGCGACGGCGGAAGGGAAAAAGTTACCAAGTGACATAATGGGCTTAAACAAAAATTTTCCGTGAATGCAGAAAAATAAAGCGAAGAAACACAAAAATATTAGTGCAATCCGTTCGTTAATCGGATAATTAATAAGCGAGATACAATCATTTATAGTTTTTATATCCACATACAAAAATGAAACTTTAAATGATTGTATCTCTGTTATTAATGATCCGATTAATAAACGGATTGCACAGATTTTCTTGTGATTTTTGGGTTTATTTTTCTGCATTCACAGAAAATTTTGGTTTACAAGTCCATTATGTAATTTGTGCAAAGGAAAATGTCGGATATTATTATGTTGCCAGGTAAGGTGTTTTGGTAATGATGTTTTTCCTTATAAAAATAGTGTGGAATTGACCGGAGGTGAAACGAAGGATCCGGGAGGGATCAAAAGACCTGGAACAAAAAGAAAATATAAGGATATAGTATATAAAAGTACAATGGAGAAAAAATGTCCTATAGTATTTTTAATTCCCGTAATTTTGTTTGTGTGAATAGGTAGTAATGAATATTTGAAATTTTTCTTTGATACATGAAAAAATTAAAATTCAAAAATTCCTCTTAAAAAAATAGTTCAAAACGCAGCTTATTAAAACGGATTTACCGCAAACGGATGGTTTAAAAGGACCCTTCTCCTAAGGGGTAAAAGGGTCCTACTGCATATACAGGGTTAAATTTTAGTCAGTTACCAAAAAAAATACCCTGAATTCAGTATCGTTAATTAATAGAACCCATTTCAATAAAAAAACATGTACTTTCTAAAATAAAAAAAATAAAAAATGCAACCCAAATGATTCCACAGAAACAGTAGAAGACTTGGTCACCCTAGGTGGAGCGTCCGGCACTCCCCCGTCGCATTAACCCTTATGCGCCGCGCATGAATTCAGATGACAGCTGTGAGTAGGGTGTGCGTAATTTGTATTTGTAATGGGTTCTATTAACGATACTTATTTCAGGGTTTTTTTTTGTTAACTGACTAAAAATTAACCCTGTATAGTTGATGCGTAGAACCAGATAAGTGGCTATGTACTTTCTTCCATTTTAAGCGCTACTTTCATTTAAACTTGGTTAAAATATTAATAGACGCATCCTACCATATAATAATGACAGTTGTAGTGCATTCTTTAAATGAACTATTTGAATATTTCTTTCCTCGTTTGTTTACATAGAATTTCCATTTTCCGATATTTTTCTGTACTGAAGGCCACTGTACAGTACGGTACCTCCCGTCATATCTTGGATATGTGTGAATCGACCTTCAAAATGGATTCTTTGACGTACCTGCTATACAAGCTGTCATGAAGCAGACGGCACACCCTGTGATGAAGGCTCTACCAGCGACTGCAGCTATATCTGCCTTCCTGGAAGGAGCCATGGCGCTCAGAGCTCCTACCAGGATCCCCACGGAACTTGGGTTAGTGAATCCACAAAGGGCGTACGTGGCTATTGCTTCTCCTCGACTCTGAAATTCACATTCAAATACAAAACTCTTTCCTAAGATCATCATTCATCGTATTTATTATTGTAGCGGATGAAATAACGTCACGCGGGCGACGCGGGACGAACGAACGAACCGAACTCCACCAAACGCGCTCGGACAATAGCCGAGAGATATTTTGACCTTCTGCGTGACAACACGTCGTTTTTGCGCAGATTTCTTGCCGCCAAATTGTGGGGCAAACTAAATTCATTTTTCATTTCCATTATTCATTTCAATCGTAGTTTAATTAGTTAAGTTTATTGTATTTTCTTCTCGTTAAATTCTGTGTAATAAATGTGCACTGTAAAACTATAAGTACTCTTTCATTTTTCTCTGAGCACCCACATAAAGCCATAACCACCAGAGATAACTAATCCTGGTGGCCCACATTATTATTGTTATAGGCAGGCAGCTTTTGTTGGAGCGCCTATATCTTCTGTACTGCTTCTTGTCTGCCTTCTGCATCTACTGACCGTAGTGGAGTGGACAACTAGTCCTGGCAACTTGTTCCAGGCTGAAACCACCCTACTGGGATGGAAGATTCTCTTGGGGTTGAGGTGGAATTGGGGACGATAGAGCTTCCAGTTGTCGCCCCGTGGATTGGTGTTGGGATTCAGCTGATACATCTCGTGCAGGGGGCAGTCGTAGTAATCATTTAGCATCTTGTAAGTTTCAATTAAATCCCCTCTCTTCCAATGATGTGCTTTTAATTTACCGTGCTATGGCATATTTCTCAATAATTTGGGGATTTTTCTACTACGGTCAACCGGTTCAAAAACTGTTTAGATGCAGAAGGCAGATAAGAAGCAGTACAAAAGATATAGACGCACCAGCAAAAGCTGCCTGCCTATAATAATACCTATGTAATAAATAAATTGATCGAAGGGTCTTAATCTTACCGATAATAAACCTTGTTTCTTAAATTCTCCCATTCTCTGGTAAGCCACGAACTCGTTCACGACTGTCTTCAGTCCGATAAGACTTCCCACCATTTCACACTCATCCCACGGCACGCCTGTAACAAACAAATTACAGTCAGTATCAAGGACGTTCTGAAATAATAATAAGGAGATATCGTTGAAGAATATGGGCGTGGGAGCGAGAATGAGTGGTATGATTGTTAGTTGCTTTTTGTACCCCGATGACGCAGTGTTTCTTGGTGATAGCGAAGAAGAATTGCAGTCCTTGGTTACAAGCGTTTCCGATGTATGCAAGGAGAGTGACCTTTTGATGAATGTGGAAAAGTCGAATGTGATGGTTTTTGAAAGAAATGTGAATATGACTAAGTGTAAGATCGTAGTAAATGGCGATAGCTTGAAACAGTTGGAAGAATTTGTATATCTGGGAAGCATGTTCACTAGGGATGGAAATATGGATAAGGACATTAAAAGGAGGGTTAGTGCCGGTAACAGAGTTAATGGTGCCTTAAAGTCGTTAGTACCTAATAAGTGCTTATCAAAAGAGGCTAAATTGTTAGTGCATAATGGAGTTCTGGTACCAACCCTTATGTATGGAAGCGAAGTATGGAGTTGGAAAAATAAGGATGAAAGTAGATTGAATGCAGTATGCGATCTCTCAGGCGAATGTGTGGTAAAACTATGTATGATAGGTGCACTAATGTGAAATTAGAGCAGAATGCAGGGCTGAGATAAGCATTATCGACAAAATTAAGAAAGGTCTTTTACGTTGGTTCGGTCATGAAGAGCGAATGGATGATGAAAGAACGGCTAAAAAATATATATGATGCGACTGTCCCTGGATGCAGAAGTCGAGGAAGGCCGAAAAAGACATGGCATGATCAAGTAAAACAAGTGCTTGAAAGTGGGCACGTAAGAAGTCGGAATAATCGACGTGCGTGCATGAGAAGATGTATGAATGCGGAGGAAGCAAGAGAAGTATGCCAAGACAGAGTGGTGTGGCGTTCTATCCTCTCTGCCTACCCCTTCGGGGAAATGGCGTGATGGTTAGTTAGTTAGAGATATCGGCGTCCTGGATCTCCACTGTTGACTTTTTTCGTTGACGATATGATACCACTTCTTGTGATAATTTCTTATGACTTATCACTGATTGGATGTCCCGTAGATCTTCTCTTTGACTTTTGTATTGCGCCTCCAGCTGATGTCTTTGAAAGCTGGAAAAGGGGCAAAGCATCATTTGGTGGGGGACATCTTGAGGGGTTTCAATATCAAGATCTAAGATTAGATTATGTTCGATTTTTCCTTCGAATCGAAGGAAAAATCGAAGGCTTCGATGGCCCTGGGACTGTAAGCAGGGTGCTCGCTTCCTCGTACCACGTTTTGAAGCAATGCGGGAGACAATATACGCGATGTTCGTTTAATACAAATGCCAATCCAGGAAAGTGACGGGAAAAGGGACTTACGATTTTCTCCTTGGCATGACACTCCAAATTGCACTTGTTGGTTTTGCTTTTCACTTGGTTTTAACGATTTCGATAGCAAGAGCACGGCCCAATGAAAGCCCCACCCTTTCCCTAGACTGCTTTAAAGACTATTGAGTCTTTTTTTCAGTCCAGCCAACTCTACCGATTTTTTCAACAAGCTAAACCGCGATTTTAAGATTGTTAGTGTGATAAAAATACGGATGAATTTACGATTATGTACGCGAACAAATGCTTTCATTGTACCCCTACCACCGTCTCGGATTATGTATTATAATTGTCATTGTTTCCATCACCCAAACCAACCAGAGTCGGCCCAAATTAACAGTGGTAGGGATGTTAGTTTTTACCCCGATCATTATTTATTAGTAATTACAACCACCCGTGTAGAGAGACCGGTATCCCGCCTCGCCAGGCCCCCATCCCAGATATCCACCCGTGCATCCGCGGTCAGGGTCTCAATGGAGGGGGGATTAGGGAAAAGAGGGGAGGGGACAGAACGCATGTGTGCATCTCACACTATCATCCTATCATCCTATCTGGCAGACACTATTTCATACGTCCCCTGCCGTACCTTATCACAATACCTATCCAAAGACCATCCTATCCTTACAAAAGACACAATACAATTGAGTTGAGGGATGGGATATAATTTGAGACCTCCACGCACGCACCCAAACAGCCCGGGACGGGCGTTATTGTTCGATTTCATGTTGTTGATGTTTGAGCTTATTGAATCGACTGTCTTCTGTCTTCTGAGTGAGTTTTCGTTGCCGGCCGCTAGGAGGGGATATGACCGGGGGACAAAGGGACAAATTGCCATTTGACAAAATATTAATTAGTCAGGAAGTCCAGCCCGACCAGGCCGCCCAGCCAGGCCAGAAGGCCGTTGAGGAAGGCCACGACGGAGACGAACGCCACCAGGTTAGCGGCGATCCCCAGAACTAGAGGTATCGCGTTAGCCGCTCCAGTCGCCGCGGCGTCCAACACTGAAGAATGCTCACTGTAAAAGATTACAAGATTATAATGCGGTTCTTTCCGATTGAAAAACTACAATATCAAGGGAATTTTTTTTTAATTTTTACGATATATGAATTTTCTAGCGCGGTTTGAAATAGCGCTTTTTCAAATCGCTCGCAAAATCCTCCATTTGGCGCGCATGCGTGTGACGTCACAGCAATATTGGCGCTTACTTCGTAATGAATTTCCTTTTCCGCCTTTTATAATGGACGGGTATGACGTCATTAGCTAATAACGGGCGTTAAAAATCATTCGTATTTTCGTGTTTTTAAAACATAAATTTATCAATAAAGACTAAATTTTTGAGTATTGTGTTTTATATCGTTGGAATTGTAAAAATATACTTTAAATATTTATGACGTTTTTAAGAATATTCATGTTATCTAGAGATAGATAGAGATAGAACCTCTCAAGATGTCCCTCACCTTTTGATGCATTGTCTCCTTTTCAGGTTTAACAGAATGCAGCTGTAGGCGCTATGCAGAAAACAAGGATCTAAAGGACATCCAATCCGTGATAAGTCACAAAATACCATCACAAGAGGTAGTTATGATACATGATAAATATACTACTTTACTAGCTTTGATAGCTCTGTGTGCATAACATTAAAATATAAATAAATAAATAAAAAAAAACAGGATTTAAATGCCTCTTATAAATGAGCCCTCTAAAACGTTGCATCGCTCATTATTATCGGATACACTTATCTAATCAGAGATTGATGGCCTTATGATTAATACTGGGATTCCAATTTCTGACTAATTCTTGTGATGTAATGAAGAATGATAGATACTGAATAAACAGATATATTAATTTGATTGTTTATATTTAAACCGATGAGGTTATGAATTAAAGCAATGACACGCAATAATTAAAAACCAAACTGCCTCCAGGCCAAGCGATCGGCCGCCTGCTCCCGTGCATCCTCCCAAGTCGAGTCCACGTCCCGCAGCTCTGACGCAAGCTGCCGACGAATTGTCAACAGTGGACGACCAGGACGCCGAGAACGTGATGCCTTGTAAAATAGGCAAGCATGGTGGACGGTGGTGGCTCTCGGGAGGCGTGCGAAGTATATGGCCCAGCCAGGGGAAACGCCTTCGCCGGATGACAGTAGATACCAAGGGTTGCTGTGTCCGTTGCCTCGCCAGGGTAGACCCTGCCTGCCTGCAACCTCCTCTGTGATAAAGTAACTAGCCACCCACCCACCTGGTGACTGTCTTGATAGTATGGACGGCGGTCTGCGACTTGCCAGTCTCGG
The DNA here is from genome assembly GCA_022494985.1 of Micrasema minimum. Lineage (NCBI taxonomy): Eukaryota > Metazoa > Arthropoda > Insecta > Trichoptera > Brachycentridae > Micrasema > Micrasema minimum. Next base: position 10,130 of record JAGVSP010003348.1, on the reverse strand, counting down.
GGAAGAACAGCTTGGAGTAGCACAGGGCGGCGGCCGGAGCTGACATGACGCTGGCTGTGATCAGGTGGGACGGTTGGACTCCGAAGGAGATATAGGCAGCCAGGGTAGACCCTGGAATCATTTACAAACATTCATAAACAACACTTAGATTGTGTCCAAATACTTGCACACTAAATAACAATCGAATTTCAATAGAAATAATTGATGATAGATTGTCAATTAATGGTAATGCAGAATTGAAATTGACTTACCAGAGACTGTAGCAAAACCAGAAGCCATGATCGCGTGGATTTCTGATTTGGTCAGATCAGCAAAATATGGTTTTATTAGCAGTGGTGACTCCGACTGAAAAACAAACATTTAGGTTAGATAAACATGGAGTACATGGAATCGATAGTGGCAAATAAGAACTTATCGAATGAAGCAAAATCGGCAGTACACAACGGAGTTCTGGTACCAACCCTTATGTATGGTAGTGAAGCGTGATGTTGGAAAAAGATGCTGTTGAAATCCATCTCTCTGTGTGTGTAAGACTATGTATGATAGGTGTACAAATGTCGAAATTTAGAGCAGAGTGCAAGACTGGGAGATAAGATTATCGACAAAATTAAAAAGGCTTTTACGGTGGCGGCTCTCGGGAGGAATGCGTAGTATATGGCCCAGCCAGGGGAAACGCCTTCGCCGGATGACAGTAGATACCAAGGGTTGCTGTGTCGGGTTGCCTCACCTCTGTGTTCCTTACAAAGTACTAAAGTACTGAATACTAATTCAATTTTATGTGAATACTGAATCAATTTCTAGTGAATACTAAAGCGGGTCGAAGTAAGTACTAAGCTATAAGTCACCACAGTGTAATTTGACCGTAAATGATAATGGTTTTGGAGGTTTTTTATATATCCATCTATTTTTAAATATCCAAAGGTAAGTAGAAGAACATAATGTTTGCTTTCAAAGGAGATATAGGCAGATTAGCCAGCCATCTCTGTAATAAAGTAACTGATGGGGCAATGAAAGCATTTGTTCGCGTACATCACGTAAATTCCGAAATTTTATCACGCTGACAATCTTAAAATCGCGGTTTAGCTTGTTGAAAAAATCGGTGGAGTTGTGCTGGACTGAAAAAAGACTCAATAGCCAGGGTAGACCCTGCCTGCCTGCAACCTCCTCTGTGATAAAGTAACTAGCCACCCACCCACCTGGTGACTGTCTTGATAGTATGGACGGCGGTCTGCGACTTGCCAGTCTCGGGGAAGAACAGCTTGGAGTAGCACAGGGCGGCCGGAGCTGACATGACGCTGGCTGTGATCAGGTGGGACGGTTGGACTCCGAAGGAGATATAGGCAGCCAGGGTAGACCCTGCCTGCCTGCATCCTCCTCTGTGATAAAGTAACTAGCCACCCACCCACCTGGTGACTGTCTTGATAGTATGGACGGCGGTCTGCGACTTGCCAGTCTCGGGGAAGAACAGCTTGGAGTAGCACAGGGCGGCCGAGCTGACATGACGCTGGCTGTGATCAGGTGGGACGGTTGGACTCCGAAGGAGATATAGGCAGCCAGGGTAGACCCTGAAATCATTTACAAACATTCATAAACAACATTTTGAGCGTGTCCAAATACTTGTACACTAAATTACAATCAAATTGCAATAGAAATGATTGATTATTGTCAATTAATGGTAATGCGTGAGCGCAGAATAAAATGACTTACCAGAGACTGTAGCAAAACCAGAAGCCATGATCGCGTGGATTTCTGATTTGGTCAGATCAGCAAAATAAGGTTTTATTAGCAGCGGTGACTCCGACTAAAAAACAAACATTTTTGTTACATACGTATACACTCACTAACTAACTAACTAACCATCACGCCATTTCCCCGAAGGGGTAGGCAGAGAGGATAGAACGCCACACCACTCTGTCCTAACATACCTTCCTTTGCTTCCTTTACATTCATACATCATGCACATACGCCGATTATTCCGACTTTTCAAATTCACTCATGCGCTCCACATGACCAAACCATCGTAAAAGCCCTTTCTTAATTTTGTGGATAATGCTTATCTCAGCCTTGCTCCTCTGTTCTAATTTAGACATTTGTACACCTATCATACATAATCTTACCACACATTCGCCTGAGAGATCGCATTTCAACCAGCATTCATCCTACTTTTATCCTTCTTTTTCCAACATCAACGCCTTCACTACCATAACATAAGGGTTGATACCAGAACTCCGTTGTGTACTGCCAATTTTGCTTCTTTCGATAAGTTCTTATTTGCCACTATCGATTTCAAGGCACCATTAAACAAATATACCACTTTAAATTAATAATAAAACATTTGGAAGTCAAAAAGCAACAAGTGAACCATAGACATTGAACAAGAGCTTTTTTTTAAAAGGGGGTTTTTTTAAAAAAAAAAGAAACAAAAAAAAAAAATTTAAAAAAAAATTAAAAAAAGGGGAAAAAAAAATTTTTTTCCCCCGGGGAAAAACCAAAAGGGTTTTAAAGGGGTTTTTAAAAAAAAAAAATTTAAAAAAAGGAAAAAAAAATTTTTCAAAAAATTTTTTAAAAAACCCCCCCAAAAAGGAAGGGGGAAAAAAAATTTTTTGGGGGTTTTAAAAAAAAAAAAACCCCGGGTTTTTTTTTTTTTAAAAAAAAGGTAAAAGGGGGGAAAAGGGAAAAAAAAAAAAGGGGGTAAAACCCCCCCCTTAAAAACCCTTTTTTTTTTTCCCCCCCCCATTTGGGAAAAGGAAAAAATTTAAAGGCAAGGTTTTTTTTAAAAAAAAAAAAAAATTTAAAAAAAGGGGGGGGGAAAAGGGGGGAAAAGGGAAAGGGAAAAAAAAACCCCTTTTTTTTTCCCCCCTTTTTTAAAAAAAAAAAACCCCCCCCCTTTACAAAACCCCCCCCCCTTTTTTTTTTAAAAAAAAAAAAAATTTTTTTTTTTTGGGGGCCCCCCAAAAGGGGGTTTAAAAAATTTTTTTTGGGGGGGGGTTTAAAAATTTTTTTAAAAAAACCAACGGGGAAAACCCCCTTTCCCCAAAAAACCCTTTTAAAAAAATTTTTTTTTTAAAAAAAAATTTTAAAAAAAAATTAAAAAAAAAAAAAAAAATTTTTTTTTTAAAAATTTTAAAAAAAAAAAAAAAAAAACCCAAAAAAAAAAAAAATTTTACCCCCAAAAATTTTAAAAAAAATTTTAAAACCAATTTTCCCGAAAACCCAGGGGAAAACCCAAAAAAAAAAAATTTTTTAAAAAAAAAAAATTTTTTAATAAAAAAGGGTTTTTTCCCAAAAAAAAAAAAAAATTTAATTTTTTTTAAAAAAGGGTTTTTTTTTCCCCCCCCCGGGTTTCCCCCCCCTTTTTTTTAAAACCCCTTTTTTTCCCCCTTAAACCCCGGGGGAAAACCCCCCCCAAAAAAAACCCCCAAAAAAAACCCAAAACCCCCCCGGGGCCCCAATTTAAACTTTAGCCCAATCAAAAAAAAACCCCCCCAAGGACCCTTTCCCCCTTTTAAATTTTTTTTTTTCCCCAAAAAAAAATTTTGGGGGTTTTTTAAAACCCGGGGGGCCCCCCCTTTTTAAAAATTATAAAAAAACCCCCCTTTCGGGAAAAAAAATTTTTTTTTTAAAAAAAAAAAAAAAAAAATTTTAAAAAAAAAAAAACCCCCCAAAAAAAAATTTAAAAAATTTTTTAAACCCGGCCCCCTTTTGGGGAAACCCCCAGTAAAATTTTCCAAAAAAAAAATTTTTTTCCCCTTTTGGAAAAAAAAAAATTTTTTTTAAAAAAGATTGTTTCCAAAAATTTTAAATCAATAAATCGAACTACCCAGCAGGGGAGAACCAAAATTTTTCTAAAAGTTTTGTATAATTCAAAATGTAATTTAATCAAATTTCAATAAAAAAGGGTGCTTATTCAAAAAAAAAATTGCTGAATTTAATTATCAGATCGCAGATCATTTTGTGACAAAGAACTGAAGAAAAAAGCCTACTCTGTTAAAAAAAAAAACGTCGTATTTACCTACCTTCCTAAAAGGGGTTTTGGCGGCGCGATGACCCTCAACACATGGGGCCGGGGAGATCTCAGCCACCACAAGTTTCAGCAGACCACTCATGGCTCCAAGTAAACATCACCTCTATCATCAACGAAGAAGAAATCACAGGGGGGACCTGTAATGATAAATTTATAATCATCCTTTTGTCAGAATGGGTTTAAAAATAGTTGTCTTAAAAAAATTTTAAGTGTGCGGGGGTTTGACTTTGAAAGGAACCAGAGGTGGGGCCCCAACCCAAACCCTTGTATCTACTGTCCCCGGGGAAAAGCCGTTCCCCCGGTGGGGCCAAAAAACGGTGATTTTTTAGTACTACATAAAAAAAAAAAATTCAAAAAAATCATGAAATTTATTGAATCGATAGAGGGGTCCATAAAATTTATTTTGAAGTTTATTTCATTCAAAGCGGCTTCCCTCAAAGGTCCATCCGCTTTTTCCAATTTTTGCAAACCTTTCCAACATTTCGGCCGTGTTTACGAAAAACTTAAATGTTTCTTCCAATGCGTAAATCGAAGGGGGTTTTAGTAAACATAGCCCCACAAAAAATAATCTAAAGGCTTAAACGCACGATCTGGGCGGCCAATTCCCTTTGCCCCCGATTCCGTGAACAGTTTATTTCACTTCGGGGCCGGCAATTGGGGGCCAAAACGTGCGATTTAAAGCCTTTAGATATTTTTTTGTGGGGTTATGTTAAAGGGTCAAGTCAATACAACAAGCCCCCTTCATTGACGCATTGGAAGACAATTTTGGGGCACCAGTTTTTGGCCAAATTTAAATAGTACGATTATATGGGGCACAGAAAAGAGAGAGTAAAAAAGGTACTTTTTTCCGTTTTTTTTACAAAGGTTTATTCACAAAAACAACTACTGATGCAACACTTAAAAAGAATGAAAAAAAGTTTAAGAATCTGATAAAAAATGATTTTAAATTCTCGAAAGTTGCGGGAAAAAAAATGCCTTTGAGACGCGTCATCAAGAGGCGACCGAAAAATTCTCGTCGTAAGTTCGTACGCCTTTACGTGTTTTTTCTTCCCCCGTCGCGCATTGTCGGGGGCTCGGGGGGCCGTGGGGCGTACTCATTGTTTCCCCCCACAACAAAATTGAAGCATTTATTCGGAAATACCGGGCCCAAAAAGTTAAAAGTAAAAAAGTGTTAAAATGTTTCCAAAATTGGAAAAAAGGAAACCCCTTGAGGCGCAGCTGCGGTAACATTTGAATGAAATTATCTTTAACTTAAATTTAGGACCTACTATCGATTTTAAAAAAAGATTTCACATTTTTTTGAAATTTTATTTTTATTTTAAAAAAAAAAAATTCCGAAGCTACAAAAAAAAACCCCTATAGGGACTACTACCCTCCCCAAGCCGCCACCGTCTTCCTATCTTTCAAGGTCGTTCTCCCCGTCCTGGACGCCACTGTTGACAATTCGCCGACATTTGCGTCGAGCGCTGGCTGGACTTTACTTGGGAGATGCACGGGAGCTGGCGGGCCCACGCTTCCCGGGCAGTTTGGATTCCATAGCCCACATATGGGGAAAGGGGAATTTTTTTTCCCCCCAAAAAAACCCCAAAAAACCTTTTAAAAAAAAAAAAAAAAATTTTTTTTTTTTTTTTTTTAAAAACGGGTTTTTTTTTTTTTTAAAAAAATTTAAAAATTTTAAAAAAAAAAAAAAATTTTTCCCCAAAAAAAAAAATTTATTCCCCTTTTTTTTTTTTAAAAAAAAAAAAATTTTTAAAAAAAAAAAAAAAAAAAATTTTTTTTTTTTTTTTTTAAAAATAAATTTTTTTTTTTAAAAAAAAAAAAAACCCCCCTTAAAAAATTTTAAACACCTTTTTTTTTAAAAATTTTAAAGGAAAAAAAGTTTTTTTTTTTGGGGGGGGGGGCCCCCCCGGGGGTTTTTTTTTTCCCCCCAAAAAAAATTTTAAAAAAAATTTTTTAAAAAAAACCCTTTTTTAAAAAAAAAAAAAAAAATTTTCCCTTTTCCCCCCCCGGTTTAAAAAAAAAACCCCAAAAAATTTAAAAAACCCCCTTTAAAAAAAATAAAAAAAATTTTAAAAATTTAAAAAAAAAAAAAAAAAAAATTTAAAAGGGGCCCCCCCCCCAAAAAAAAAAAAAAAAAATTTTTGGGGAAAAAAAATTTGGGAAAAAAACTTTTTGGGAAAAAAATTTTTTTGGGAAGTTTAAAACCCCCTTTTTTTTTTTTCCCCAAAAAAAAAAATTTTTAAAAAAAAGGAGGAAAAAAAAAAAAAAATTTTTTAAAAATTTTTTGGGAAAAAAGGGTTTTTTTTTTAAAAAAAATTTTTTTTTTTTCCCCCAAATTAAAAAATTTTTAAAATTGCCCCCTTTTTGGGAAAAATTAAAAAAAAAAAAAAAAAAAAGGGGTTTTAAAAAAAAGGGGGGGGGGGTTTTTTTAAAAATTTTTTAAAAAAACCCAAAAAACCAAAAAAAAATTTTTTTTTTAAAAAGGAAAAAAATTTTTCCCCCTTTTAAAAAAAGGGGGTTGAAAAAAAAAAAAAAAAAAGGGGGAAAAAAGGGGGGAAAAAAAAAAGAAACCCTTCCCCTTTTCCCCCCCCTTTAAATTTTTTCCCCTTGGGGGCCCTTTTTAAAAAAAAAAAATTTTTTAATTTTTTTTTAAAAAAAGGGGAAAAAATTTTTTTTAAAAAAAAGGGAAAAAAAAATTTTTTTTAAAAATTTTCCCCAAAAGGGTTTGGGCCCCCCCCCAAAAGGGGGAAAAAAAAAAAAATTTTTTTCCCCTTCCCCAAAGGGTTTTTAAAATTTTTAAAACCCCCAAAAAACCCTTTTTAAAAATTTCCCTTAAAAAAAAAACCCTTTTTTTTTAAAATTTTTAAAAAAAAAGAACCCAAAAATTTTTTTTTAAAATTTTTTTAAATTTAAAAAATTTTTTTTCTTTTTAAAAAAAACCACAAAAAACCCCCAAAAAAATCACCCCAAAAAACCCCCAAATTTCCCCCCAAAACCCCCCCGGGGGGCCCCCCTTCCCCAAACCCCAGGGGGGGGGGTTTTTTTTTTTTTCCCCTTTTCCCCCCCGGGGTTTTAAAAAAAGGGGGGGAAAAAAAATTTTTTGGGTTTTGGGTTAAAAACCCAAAAAGGGAAAAAAATTTTTTTTTTTCCCCCCAAAAAAAAAAAAATTTTTTTTCCCCCCCCCGGGGGAAAAAAATTTTTTAAAATTTTTTTTTTCCCAAAAAAAACCCCCCTTTTAAAAAAGATTTTAAACCCCCTTTTTTTTAAAAAAATTAAAAAAAAATTTTTTTTTTTTTCCCCCCCCCCCAAAAAAAAAGGAAAAAAAACCCATGTTTTTTTTTTAAAAAAAATTTTTCCCCCCAAAAAAACCCAAAAATTTTTTTTTTAAAAAAAAAAAATTTTTTTTAAATTTTTTTGGGTTTTAAAAAAAAAAAAATTTTTTTAAAAAAAAATTTTTTTTTTAAAAAAAAAAAAAATTTTCCCAAAAAAAAAATTTTTTGGGGGGGGCCCCCCTTTTAAAAAAAAAAAATTTTTTTTTTTTTTGGGCCCCCCCCTTTTGGGGTTTTTCCCCTTTTTTTAAAAAGGGGGTTTTTTAAAAAGGGGGGTTTTTTAAATTTTTAAAAAAAATTTTTTTAAAAAATTTTTAAAAAAATTTTTTAAATTAATATTTTTTTTAAAAAAATTTTTAAATTTAAAAATTTTTTAAAAAAAAAAAAATTTTAAAAAAATTTTTTTTAAAAAAAAAAAATTTTTTAAAAAGGGTTTTTTTTAAAATTTTCCAAAAAAATTTTAAAAAAGGGGGTTTTAAAAAAATTTTAAAAAAATTTTTTTTTTCCCATTTTTTTAAAAAGGGGTTTTTTTGTCTGCTAAGGAAGATTTGAGAAACATTTGTACTACTACAATCTTTTTTGTAACACTGAAGGAAGTTAGCGAGTGTTTAAAACATTTAAAGTTCTTGATAATATTGGTGATTTAGGGCTCGAGTCACATTGGTGAGTGCACCATATCCCGTTACCACTCGCCTCGTTGTTGTGTCTAAGGGAACATTTCAAAGTGCACTGTACTGCTACTCGACCCCGTATTTTACAGAAAAAATGGCGGTGTGAAATATTGAAGGTCTAGACTTTCTCTAAAAGAGATTACGAGGAAGAAATACACACATTGTTTAGTGAAGAATTACTCTAGTTTACCTACCGCTTTGCCCCAAACAGGTTAACAAACAACTTTCTGTGGCAAAATTGGGAACGACGACTGTCAGAACAGTGTTCGACCGATTCTGCATACCTGATGCCTTGTAAATAGGCAAGGCATGGTGCGGCTTCGGTAGGCATTCGTATCAGCTCATATGGCGACTAACGTTCAGCACATTTTAACGCCTTAGACCTGACTGTGGCGCCATTTTCTCTTAAAAATCAGCGTGACGCGGTTTCTCGACCAACATCCCACCCCAAAGTGTCCAACGGGCGCAAAGAAGTATAACTTCAAAAAACGCTTGGAAATAGATAGGTATACCTTAATACATAGGTGGTAGAGCGAATGGATGATGAAAGAACGGCTAAAAAAAATATATGATGCAACTGTGCCTGGATGTAGAAGTCGAGGAAGGCCGAGAAAGACATGGCATGATCAAGTAAAAACAAGTGCTTGAAAGTGGGCATGTAAGAAGTCGGAATAATCGACGTGCGTGCATGAGGAGATGTATGAATGTGGAGGAAGCAAGAGAAGTGTGCCAGGACAGAGTGGTGTGGCGTTCTATCCTCTCTGCCTACCCCTTCGGGGAAATGGCGTGATGGTTAGTTAGTTAGTTACCTTATCTCCAATACAGATAAATATCTCCCTGCCAGTTCCCCAGCGAATGGTCAGCATCCCCAGCGCGAACTGCAGACAGATGCCCCACAAGACGGGCCGCCACACGATCTTGCTCGGGCTGCTGGAGAAGACGAACCCGATCAGGAGTAGAACCGCGAACCCCAGGAGGGAGATCAGCCGCTCGCGGCTGCCCTCCGTGTCGAATGTCAGGAATATTACTATCCCGGCGAGGACGGCGATCGCTAGCCCGAGGCGGACAAACCTGGAAACAAATTGTGTGAATTTTGTGTTCAGCAAGAGCTCAATCACAGATAACTATATACAGGTTCAAATCATAAGGAATGTCGCCCACACTAATACTCAATACACTTACAACCGTAATGTTCACAGTTACAACACTAGACAAAGACTACGACAAAAAATCTACACCCACCTGATACTTGTACTACAAAATTTGGTCTAAAGTCTCTGCTGTGCTAGAGGTGGGTTAAAGCGTTAAATTCCAAAAACGGTTATAACTGATACGTTACCAGATTTTTAACGACTACTGGTAAGCGTTACTATTAACGGCGTTTATGATTTCTGATAGTTGCTTCGAATTTGGTTATTTGGTAACGTTTAACCTATCACCATCTCTTTTCCACCGATTTATTATCATGTGTTAAAACGGGACGTAGGATAATAAATCACCAGTAACGGCAGTAACGCAAGCCTTATCCTTTTTCTTCGTGTTTATTCTTACAGGTTAAAACGAGACGAAGGATAATAAATAGTGCATCCTTTTTTTACTCACTATTTAGTCCGAGGGTTAGGTGAAACAGAAGCATAATAATGAATATAGTGAAAATCATGCAGTTAATACGTTAATAACGTTAATAGTAACGCTAGTCTTATCCTTTTTCTTCGTGTTTATTCTTTCAGGTTTAAACAGGACGGAGGATAATAAACGCTGCATCTCTTTTCTGCTTACTGTTTTTACCTAAAGTGTTAGATGAAATAGAAGGGCGTTAATTGTTAACCACGTTTACCAGTTTATAACTACTAATAATTAATGTGGGGTTTGATAACGTCGTGAATTAACCAGTTAGGTTATATATTAGTCCACCTCTATGCTGTGCCTGGCTTGTAGGGAGTATAACAGGCTTCCTGAGGGTATTCGAAGCTCTAATAATGTGGCTAACAGCCCAAAGCTCTATTACCTCAGGCAGTGTGTGGAAGGTGGAAATAATTAGTGTATTTGTATTTTGTTGTATTCTGATTGTAATCATATTTTTTTTGTGTTTGTAATAACTGTGTG
>JAGVSP010003347.1:0-23026 GCA_022494985.1 Micrasema minimum | reverse complement strand
ATCTTGAGTCTTGAGCACACTTTAATACGATACTTTAATTCGATTATTAAGTTAATTTTTATGTGGTGACCATGGTTTCAGGATCCTTAAAACAATAGTAAATTCATCGAAGTTTTTCTGTATGCTTCTAATGTTTTGATTTAAAATCTTGAATGATTTTTCTTTATTTAGAAATTTATTTCAGGTCTTTTATATAAATGACGACGCCATCATTCTGTTTGGGATTATTTCTCTTGTGTGATAAGGTAAGTAGTTTTCAATGTGTTTAGGAGAGTAATCTTTTGAAATCCAGCAGTGAAAGAAATCGATACAGTACGCAGTATTTAGTAAATATTTCTCTTTTACTACAGAAAATAAGACATTCCTAAGGCGAGACGAACAAAATCATAGCAATTTGATCCATTTAATCATGTCTTATACAAAGACATGAGTACTTTGTTTTATTGGCTTTCAATTAATTTGGAGTTAATTTCCGTGAGCGTCGGAAACCTCATTTCTCTCGTTAGGAATCCGGAGCCATTACGAGTCTCTTCTCTTCCTTGCTCCGTATTTTCATTATCTAATGGCGAGGCGAGCCTAATTTGATAAAGGCGTATTAGGCTGCCATTCAATTATTCATCCACTTCGTGTTAAGAAACAGCACTAGGCCTGTATAATGAATTTATATTCGTCCTCTGTCTACTGTTATATCTGTAGTACACGAGGTCATGTATGAAACAAATATAGTTGATATCTCAACAGAGACGAGAAGTTTAGTAGGGAATATGGGTATCTAAGCACTTACAGGGCTTCTGATCTACCTTATGGGAGTAACACTCATTCTTGATGCCATCATCGTCATCATTCTATATCCGCTCTCTATATGGAGCATATGGATTCCACAAACTGTCAGTCACTCCCAAACTCCCAAGTCTGGCCAGCCGAAACGCCTTCGCCGGATGACAGTTGATACCAAGGGTTGCTGCGTTCGTTGCCTCACTTTTGGTGTTCTTTACAAAGTCAAGCCACCGCACGCCTAATATTCTTCTGAGACGCCTATTCTCAAAACTCTGAAGTCTGTTATTTTGGACAGCTATTTTTGACGTAGGAACATGATAAATATTTCAACAATTGAATTTTTCCATTGGCTTTCTATATACGTATTATTATATTGTGTTAGGATTGGGAGGGATACATAGATGGTGTGTATTAAAAAGAACTTCTCCGTATCTGCCTAAGATGACGAGAAAACCACGGAAAACTCATCGTGGAGAAGGCGAACTATCGATGGACGTTTTTTGATCAATTAGACGAGTTCTCAGCATTTTGTGTTCTGTTTTTGTTTAATTTATTTTATTTGGTCAATCACAGCTGCGTAATGTTATACAACATCCCTTTTCTGTAGTGTTATTACTATTTCCTATTAATTTCAAGCCCGTCATGCGGAAAATTCAGTTTTGGTCTACAAGTAGGTAAATACTCAAAACTGTGTTTACTAAACAATATCAAAAGACTACCAAAGTTATAGCAAATTTTATGAAACCCTTGATTATATCATGATGTATGTATATGTCTGATATTTTATACGACTGTATCATACTTATTGATGAACAAATTGACAAACGGATATAATCGGTGCTTTACTGAATTTTCGTAATATTTTTCTAAATCAAAAAAATTCCAGCAACGTATTAACTAGACTTTCATAATTTGTGAAATATGACTATGTATTGAAAGGTGGGTAGGTTCTGCAGAATCATTGAGTTTAATATCGTTCCACGGATACAGTGTAATGTATCAAGCAAGCTATAAGGAGTCAAGTAGTGAGTTGAGTTGTCTTTCCTCCCGTAGACTAATGTACTACTAACCCTTGTTTGTTGGGAATAAACACGATAGTCACCACTACCCACTTCAAGACAACGAGTTCAATCGATTTACAATGCTTTTCCTATTTATTGCGTCCTCAAGCCATTTAATTGACTTGTAGATAAAAACCATTTAGATACCTAATAGTATTTTTTACAAAGAACGGCATTTTTTAATATGCTCAATAAAGCAATGTTGTTTTATAGAGCAACAAACAAAATACATTAATCTGTAATCGTTAATTCTTTTATAGTATTATGTGCCGAAAAATGCGTGTTAAAATAATGTTGATGATTATTGTGTTTTTAACAGATCTGATAGCGCATTTTTAGCACAACCGGAACAACATGATAGATGTATAAAAATGTTCCTATATTGAATTACTGTAATTATTCCGAATAACAGGAAATTTACGATAAGTGATTCGAAATCCTGAAATGAAAGGACGTGAATCTTGGCACCTCACAATAGCTCAAATGCTCGCTTGTTGAGTTTTGAAAACGATACTAGGCATTAGGTGGTTTGACTTCGGGAACAGACGCAGCAACCTTCAATAGCTGGAGTCGTGTATTTGCGGCGGTGGACCTGGCTTGAACATGTACTCCGGATGCCTCGGGAGAGCCTGAAATCGAGCTGCCTCTTCTTTACGCCTGCAGGACCCCGCCGTCCTGGTAGACCGTCGATGACCATTTTCCTTATGTACTCGGCAGAGCTGATTAATGCAGACCTGATGTGGAGGGAGGCATGAGAGCTGGCTGGCGATAGGGTCTCCTGGAGGAATGCAGCGATGTCAACATGATCCACATAGGAGCGAACGTTGTGAAAGAAGAAGAGGAAGATCCAAAATCAACGTATTTATTATGATTTTTTTCATGTTTCGTTTATTCGCAACACCTAAAATTGTGATTCAATCGTAGAAGGTACTTTTTCACAGTTGATTTTATTAAATTTCAACTGCTGTTAGGTACTCTTCCTTATCCGCAACCAATGGCGCAAAGGGCACTGTATTCGTGCGCCAAGTGCGGTGATTCTTGATAATTTATTAAACTATCCAACTTAAATTCACATTATTGTAATGTAAGATGTGGGTAAATAAGTTTGTATTTCTTATTAGTAAAATTACAAATGAAAGCCAGCGAAATCAGTACATGGAATTTCTATTTTATTACGGTTGTCTCTAGAATTGAGATAAATTCTTGTGATTTTGTCGTCTCCAGAACATTTCGTCTCCCATCTCGAGGAGGAAACATCGTGTTTTTCTAACGACATCGGTCACGTTTTCCTAAAGGCCTTGATTTAGTGCCGCCATCTCCGCTAGAGCAATTTCATTTCGAGATTTTTTACAAAGCCACCCACGAGCCCAAAGTACTGAATGGAAGGAAACGCAATACACGAATATGCCCATCCCCCAACCCTCCTATATTCTATACCAGCTATCCTGAACGCAGCAAATATCTTTCAATATTTTTACTCTTAAAACTAAATTTTACATAATAATATGTAATATTATCCATCTCTCTTGTTGTATACGAAAATAATTGAAATAATAGTGGATTCTTATAGTTTAGCATTCATGTAGTTTAGCTACTTCTGTCTACCTAAAATTCAAAAGAAAGTTACTAAATCCTTAAATACGTATTTTCATTAACATACGTATGTGTTATATTAAAAAAATTATTTCATAAAAATAATCGATGAAATATTTATTAACGTGTGATTTTCATATCAATATTTCATGTGTGATACCTTGGACTAGTCATCATCATCATTATCATACCCTATGAGGAGCATATGGATTCCACAAACTGCCTCCAGGCCAAGCGATCGGCCGCCAGCCCCCGTGCATCCTCCCAAGTCAAGCCCACGTCACGCAAACTGCCGGCGAATTGTCAACAGTGAACGTCTAGGACGCCGAAAACCTGATGCCTTGTAAAACAGGCAAGCATAGTACCTTGGACTAGTACTGAAGCGTAAGACTGATGATTCTACCTTCATGTAAGAAAATGCTCAAAATACACTGCATTAATTTGGTGTACCAATTCACAGTTTTTACACGTTTTTTTAAATATGTTTAAATTATTAAAACATAGTTTACGTTGTGTGCCTGCATTTGAAAACAATGATTGTCTAATTTTCATGCTGCACTTTGAATTCTCATGTTTACGTAAATCAATTTTGGCGAGTCGCTAAAAAAGCAAAAACATCGATTTAATGAAAGTCACTGGGTTAATTCAAATGGTAACCATAAATTTCCTCTGCTAAGCAATAAACTAGTATTGTTTTATACCAATAATATGTAGTGTAGTAGAAACATACTAAACATTAGTAACAGCTAGAACTTTGGTCATACGAGTATATAATATGTAACTTTCAGAGGATATAATAATAGTAAAAAGTTATGCTTTAAAAGAGAAAAAAAGGTAAATTACTTCTTTCAAAGCTTTGTTATTTATTGTAAGGTTATATAGTAAAAATACGTAGGTATTAAATAAGTTTATGTAACTTAATTAAATTAAAACAAGTGTGTCTTTTAAACTAATAGACAATGAAATAAATTTACGTTTTTTTTAAATTAAATTGATATAAGTCTAAACGGATATATTTCGGTAAAATTAGTTATATTAAAATAAATATTAAAAGACATTGAGTAGTTAATATATATTTACAATCATAATCAAACTCGTAAATAGAAAAGTTCAAACATTATGATTAATGAAGCTAAATCAGCGCTTGATCCAGTGATTTTTTTGCAAGAGCTTTTAAGATTTTTATGATTGTATTTAAAATGAATGTGGTTACATTTTGAGAAACAGGTCTGGGAGTAAAGATTAATGGTGTGCGCGGTGCATCTATCTGTTCTGACCACTCCCACCTCTCAGCGGGGGGTGAGTGGTGAGGGATAATATTCCCGCTTTATATAAAAAGTAAAACAATAGATATTACACAAAGCTCACTAAATTCACCATTCTGCTCCCATTTATTTCGCCACCACCCTCCCCACCATGGAAATTCAGAATGTTCTTGAAATATTTTGGCAACGTCATTAAATCATAATGTATGATTATGCTTTTATTTATTTAGACTATGGACTTTTTTGTATTAAAAACGTTCATAAATAAAAAAATCGGTGTGCGTCGGACCACACGGTGGAAGTTATACTTCTTTGGCCATTCTCATACACCCACTCACGCACACAAACAGACAGGATATATAAATGAAATATAAGACATTTTTCAATATTATTCAATATATTTATATTCAATATATTATACGTGACTTCATTATTATATTATACACCTATATTATCATTATCAGTTATTTCTTCTATAATCATTCTTTCATCTTTGAGTCATGGAGAAAAACCGAAGCCATTGCAATAGCGTATTTTCTAAAAAAATAATTCGCTAAAATGACGCGTAAGAAGTAAAT
This sequence comes from Micrasema minimum, assembly GCA_022494985.1. Classification (NCBI taxonomy): domain Eukaryota; kingdom Metazoa; phylum Arthropoda; class Insecta; order Trichoptera; family Brachycentridae; genus Micrasema; species Micrasema minimum. The sequence goes on along the minus strand of JAGVSP010003347.1, from coordinate 17,752 downwards.
AAAACAAAAGAAATGACAACTGTCAAAGTCAGACCAATACAAGCATCAGTGACTGTGGCGCCATTTTCTCTTAAGTGCCATTTTCTCTTAAAAATCAGCGTGACATTAAATTGAGCGTCTTATAAAAAATTGTTATTTTTCAACTACTACTTACTCCTTTTCCCTTATCCGCACCCAATGGTGCATAGGGCACTGCATTTGTTACACCAAGTGCAGTGTATCTTGATCATTATTTATTACATGAAGGTAAGAGTGATCAGTTCTTACGCTTCAGTACCAGTCCAAGGTTATCACACATGAAATTTTAATATGAAAAATTTCCTGTAAATGAATTTTTCATGTTGACCCCCTACGGGAATCGAACCCGCGACCTCATGCACACGGTAGCCAAATGCGCTACACATATGCTATCGAGGCGGGCTCAAATCATTATCATTATGATTAATTCATCTATTATGATTAACTTAACATATATTTTTTTTAAACATCACTATAAGAATATGGAGGGTCGGAATGCCTTGCAGGGTGCCCGGTTCCACAGCGCGGGTGTAAGCTATGCAACGGTGGAACATGTGGGTGAACAAATAGTCTGATGTGCGTAGACGCATGAGTAACATCACACTTCTACCAACATAGAAAATACCTATACTACAGTGTTATACGGCTAAATGCACTGAGGTATTTTCATTCAAAAAATGACGCTATACAAATTATTTACAATAATAATTAGCCGCTTAAGTTTACGACTGTATTTTGAATTGGCCTTATACCTACAGTTGTTCGTTAAATCTTACAAAATTTTACAAATATCGATAGGTACGCCAGTCCTCTAACGTCACGTAAAAGTGTATTTGCATTTCAGTTTGTTTTTATCTTATTTAATTTATTGTGTGCATATATTAGCAGGTTTATTGAGGATACAATACCGCTTTACAAACGGCTAAATTCACTAAATAATTAGAGAGAAGCGAAATATCCACCGCAGAAAATAAAACAAGAAGTATACGGTCATTTCTGAAAGGAAAGCGTACACAAATAAGAGAGTTTGAGAATGTGGTAAGGAATTTATTGTGAACGGAAGTCAAAAACTATTTTGTCAAAGGAACTTAGCGGAAGCTCTAGAAAATTTCTGGTCCGGCTTTAGAAGTTTCTCTTTGGGAAAACTTGAGCGCTTAAACGGGGGAGGGGGCTCAAATCCTGCATAACTATGCACTAATATAATATAATATACGTATGCTAAATATGGTAATACTATAATAGGTTCGAATCTTAATCATAAAAAAATCTTAATAAATTTATTTATTTATTCATTCCAATTTTACAAGTACATAACCGATTACATTTTACAGCCTAACAAATCTATTAAATTTTCAAACTATTACATTTTTTTCCTCATACATAAAAAAATAAACAAATAGGTACACTCATAATAACATAAATTTACAAAAAAAAACATAAAATAATAAAAAAATATAATAAAGTAATAATACTACTACTAATACTACTACTTTCCCTTATCCGCACCAGATGGTGCATAGGGCACTGCATTAGTACACCAAGTGCAGTGTATCCTGATCATTTTATTACATAAAGGTAGGATGATCATTCTTACGCTTCAATACCAGTCCAAGGTATCACGCATGAAATATTAATATGAAAATCACATGTAAATAAAATGCATGATGTCGGGGGTTCGATTCCCGGTGGGGTTCAATATCATTTTCACATAATATATTTCATATGTGATACCTTGGACTGGTGCTGAAGCGTAAGACTGATCATCTTGCCTTCATGTAATAAATTATTAAGATTCATTACTTTTGGTGTACTAAATGCTTATTATGTTTATCATCTTTTGTATCCATAATTCATCTATCCTATCATCTTTTGTATCCATAATTGTGGAAAAAATCTAATTATTTTTAATATTTATGTATAACAGTTGAAAAAGGATTTCAGACTTTTTAAATTTAAAAATCGGTTTATTCTTACAAAATTTAACGAATAAGAAACAATATGTACCTTGGTATGGAATTTCGTCGTAAAATTATTTTTAATTTTGTAAAAATGCAAATTCTTGTGCCGACGTAATATTTTATTTTTTTATTTTAATAGAGTGAATGAACCTCCTGATGAACACGTATTATGTTTCTTGTAAAAGCTTCGAGTACGTAATTTATCAGGAAAACATCATGGTCGCGGGCGCGGGCGGCTTATTTTCATATTTCACAAGGATTCTCTGTAAATAAGGCTCGCTAGCATGTTCCGAGTCGCTCACTAACCAAATATTTGAATTGTGGTTTACTTTATTCAAGTTGCCATGTAATTCGAATCTAATAGTCAAATCTGGAAAATTTGTTTAGAGCGCTGGCGACAAGTTTTGTTTATTCTGTTTTAAGAAAAATAGTAAAAAAAAAAGTAACATCATGGATGTTAATGTACACTATGTACACAATAAAATATAATAAATGTTGTCCTTGTACAACTTTATAGTTATATAGTACATAAATATAGTAAATCATTTTTTAAACTTTAAAGCTAAATATTATTCATTTTATAAAATTAATTGTTTTGGCAGTTAAATAATTATTGTTTCATAAACAGTAATAATAATAATAAGGTGTAACTTAACAACTTGCCGTGCTTTTTATGACGACTAGTCTATTGCTAAATCCATGGATAATAGGTTATGAAATTTATACAGTAGGTTAATATAGGTTGGGTTTAAAAAAAAAAAAAAACAAATGGCTATTTAAAAGCAATATCCTTTATAATAGGTTAAGAAATTTATACAGTAGGTTAATGATAGGTTAGGTTAAATAAAATAATTTAAAATCAAATAGATTTTGAAAAGCGAAATTTGACAATACATAATGCAGGCGTGACCCAATCGCGTATCAACCAATCACAGCTTTACGCTTTACTCTACAAACCAGAGAGAAAAAATGTTTTGAAATTTTGACAGCTGCACGGCAAGTTGTTAAGTTACCCCAATAATAAATAATAATATGAAGGATATTGCATAAAAGGAGTCATCGTCGGATTATAATAAATTTAAAATTATGCTGGTGGACTGGTGGCCTAGTCGCGGACTTAGGGTGTAATTATCATCGAATTAAACCCATCCCTCAGACATGATACAAATCCTATTTTCAATCACAATCTCGAAGTTAGTATTTAAGAATTAAACTATGAGCAAGTTCTTTAATAACTTATTTTTAAGAAAAATAAAAATGCTTTTAGTTTTTCAAAGGTATTCAGAAGTTGAGCTATTAATTAAACTTAATGTACCGAAAATGAGATAAAACATATAAATCTGAATAACAAGAAAGTAAAGAAGAAGAATGACTTCCGTCCACAGAAATTAGTGGGAAGATTGTTAAAGCTTTTAACATAAAGTATTCAGCTCATCTGTAAATAATAGTCGTATCGAATCAGATCGCAGCTCAGTCAGCCAGAGTGAAACGTCGAGAGTACGCAGTAAACTGCCGCTAACTGCTAATGGTTTGGCTGCATTTGAAGGCAATGAATCAAACTGCACTCAACTGCACATCCCCTCGGAACGCATCCCCTAATAGCTAGTGTACACGACTTCTTTCTTCAATGCGATCTCTAATAGATTCAGTATTAAGTTTCAATTTGCGCAAGACACCCCGCTTTCTTTACCCTCCTGTGATGGCTGGTTGCACCCTCTAAAAATAACTCCAAATGTCACATCCCTTGGCTTCTCCTTACCCCGCTGAATGGTGAGTCCGCCTCACTTGAGCACTTTTATGCCATCACGGATAGTTAACTCTTCTGAGAAAGTGCATGACTCATATCGTGAGCTGTTTATACTTTTAGGTTTTCATAAAATAAACTTGAGCAAGATATATTCCCCTAGCCATCAATCGCTTAGAAAAATAGTTTACAATTTATCCTACTGTAGTCTTCTATCTTTTAAATTGACCTCAAATAAAAATTTATTAAAATATTGTTTGGAAAAAAAATTGTTATAATATTATGATCAATCACAATGCTCCCCTAACCGCTCATTCATTAGATTTTTTTTCCAAAAAATTAACATCTTTGTTTTTGGATTAATTTCAATACTTTGTATTACAGTATGTAAAAATACAATTATTAAGGTGTTCTTAGTTGACGTTTTTTTACCATAAGCATTTTATTTACAGAAAGTGATTATTTTCGAATCTTTTGTTTATTTTTGCAACTAAGCCTTTAATTTTTGAGAAATTCAAGATTTCATGATCTTTTGTTGATTATTATTTTTACATTTTACCCCACGAAAATAAATTCCCATCAACGGGTCGTGATAAATAAACAAGCGATGTTGTTTTATGGGATCGCTTTGAATATACACAACCCATTTTAGCAGTAAACCTTTTCATACAGCTACGTCACTACCCCCTCCACCCGATCCAGCCTCAGTGATTAATTATGTCGGCATTTTAAACGCTCCTCGTCGTGATAAAGTGGTTAATTTGGACTGAAGCCACCCAATTACTGGGAAGAAGAAGTTTAATCGGAGTGAGAAAACGTGTGAGATGGTCTATCATTGCCATTCAGGGAGATTGATAACGTCGAACCAAATAACTTGGTAATCAAGGATTCAAACACTAGCTTACTTTTGTTAATACGATCATGTTCACATCGGAAGTAATGGATGCCTGTGTTTCTTTTCACACTTATAAAAATATCTACGTAGGTACCGTTAAGATGTTTAAATAATGTAATCACTAAGATTTAGTAATTTTATAGTTTAAAAGCTGATCGTACATAGAAAACATGACCGGTGCATGTTTACAATACTCGTTTTACGAGTGCTGAAGGATTAGTTCTCCCTAAATAAAATAACAAGTATGGTAAGAGAACACTTCAGTACAGTATACCAAAAATCTGTAACATGCTACCAAGAAGTATTAAAAAAAAATTAATTTTTCAAGCTTAAAAGAGAGACGCGTGCTGAGAACTTGGTTGCTAGAGCGCGATTTATTATATTGAGTTTTGGAATTGTATCTTTATTTATATGTATTTTAATTTTTTTGTGCGCTAGGGTATGTATTGTGTACTCTTATTTTTAGTTGAATTTGTATTTATGCACCTACTGACGAGTTGCAGTAGGCAACTCGGTAGGACATGTATTGTTTTCTTTTATGTAGATATTGAAATTAAAAAAAATAAAATAAAAAAGTAATTATTTATATCTATGAACATGAACAAACTTTTAAACGAAAATTCCGTATATTTTTTTTATCTTACTACAAGCGAAACATTGCGAAAGTTTGGTACCTATGCATTATACTTTTTTTAAATGCAAATAATTAATTGGCCGCTTTTAAGTCACTGCGCGTACTTTACTATTTCTCATTCTTAAAGCCATACAAGAACACAATGTAATATGTACTGAATGGAAGTACATTCAGGCTCAGGTAGTTACTAAAGACGTTGAATGCGCTGGCTCTAGTAGTAGTCTGGGCTTACTGAGTTGGTACAAGTAGGGTAGTTACATGTACGTACATGGAGTAATATGTTCACTATGGGAACTCTTAGCAATACAGCCTTTTATCCGGACTTAAACACGAAATCCTTACTTAAGTCACTTATTCTTACTTCAGCTCTCTGTAGCCTGTAGAGTTCCTGATCAAATTCTACACTTTCTAACCTAAAACAGAATAGTTATATTTTATTTCGTCTATAATTGGATAAAAAAAGGTACATTTGTGGATAAGTAAGTAGATGCTTATGTATGTTAAAAGATTTAACACACATAACATTTTTATTTGTACTATGTTTCGTCTTCTTCTGTCGTTTTAATCCTAAGGATTAATTTGCAATAACCATCACCTGCATCTTCTACTTCCTTCCTACTATTCCACCCATTCGTATTCCTTAGCCTCTCTCTTGAGTTTTGGGTATGAGTTGCAGCTTTTTCAACTATTGCTCTAGAAAGAGCCATTCTGTGTGGATTCATTCCGGAAGAATACTTGTATGAAAATATCGAATTCTTTCGTGTGTAAAATGCGTTTAAGATTTTTCATGATGTGTAAAATTAATAGAAACAACTGAAAAAATATTGAGGTATTTTTTACTTTTAACCAGTGACGATTTTTCTGCTAATCAGAAGGCCGACTTGAAGGTCTTGGTATTATCTTCATTTCGCCCCAGTGAGTGACTTTTGTTTGGTGATATGGCACGCAATTAGTACGGCCGGGAGTTTAAGGGAGGATTAGGGGCTGTATTCCGAGGGATTATCGGTTTTGGGATCGAATTACTTCGGACACAATCGTAAAGCAGAGAAAAGAAAAGCTCTGAAGGAAACTTGGTATACACAGATAAAGAAACTCGCCTCCTTTTAATTTAACGGAAATAATAGTCTTGTTTACATTTTGCTGTAACTGTGGTCTATATAAATAGTAAACAGATGACTTGTAGAAAAAGTTGTATTAGGTATTTGCTGATAATAATTTTTTTAAATTGCGAGAAGAGCCGTATCATTAAGTGATATGAACTTTTTTTTAGAATCACAAAAATATTTTGATAATTATTTAAAAACCTGGAACAGTACCAGCAAGCAGATAAGTTTATGTAGATATTACACAAATCTATTTAAAAAATGGTTATAAAAACAGTGGATTTCGAATTGAAATCCCCAGAATTGATTTCCACTCCAGCGCACCTCTTGTTTCTTGCTTTCTGGCAGTTATTTCCTACTACATACATATTTGAAATCAGCCCCGACATTGAAATATTTGAGTATACTAATAAAAAACTTTTTGTTTTTATTAAAAAATACATACATAATTACATAATATCTCTTATTCTCGAAAATAAAATAACAAAGCATAATTTTTTTTTAATGAATAAATAATGGCGGTTTATTGAAATTTTAAATTCCAAACTCTTACAATGTTAATTTTTACTACAAATTGAAGGTCCTGTGTCCGGTAATAACTTGCACCCTGCCCCTGGACTCTTTTATTCCATCTCCACTATTCCCGGTCTAGTATTAGTCAGCAAAGTTGCTGATAGCGACTCGTGATGCAATTTATATGCAAAGTGCTGCCAGAGAAAAATACTTAACTTGTGACTGACAGCTAATTACTGAATATGGCTGTAGGCTCCATAAACACATTCCTTCAGTTTCATGTAACTGAGAGCGACTAACTGTATGACAGTCATATCATGGTACTTGGGTAATGATTTCTCTCTCGTCTGTTATCTATGCAAAACAATGATAATTTCTGTAAAACCTTCATTTTCATTGTATTGTTTTTTGTAGCACTGTTTACGTAAGCTTCTATATTATATTCACATAGCATAGCACCTATATTATGAATATTTTTTAGTATATGTTTTGTATCCCTTTCCTTGTTAAATAAAAATGTTACGTTTGTAGCATTTTCAGTGTTTCTTATTGTGTTTTTGAAATTTTTGCTATGTGATAATTATATTTATACGACAAAAATGCAAATCTATGTGAGAAAATTAAAGGCAAAAAAAGTATGAAAGAATCTTTTTTTTTTAAATTCCAAATGCATAATGTTGTTTAAATAAATCTATGCAGTAATTTCATTATATTTATAATTATTATTATTGTTTTTACAACATTGACGGCCACCAAAAATCATTATTAAATTCAGGATTCCTTTTACATCTTTTAGTATTCTAAATGTAATAAACTGATCCACATATTACATAAAAATTTAACGACTTATTTTGATGATACGAACGCGAAATAAAAGCAGAGAGCTGTAAAGGGGATTTACGCGTTTAAGTGTTTTACGCGTAATGTAGTATGATATCATTAACGCGCTTTAATTTGTGGATTTTGGATTTATCAATTTCGACAAATATAATTTGGCGCCGCTCTCTAAGCGCGCCACTTAATCATGCATCGCATTGCCAATTCAATAGCCGAACATTGGCGCTTTGTAATCCCACTTCACGAGGATTCTGGGTTATTCATTTCACATAATGTGTATATGCTATTTTATTTTTATTTTACTACATCAGGGCTTATGTACATCAGCCATTTACGTCACAAATGCGGAAACGAAAGGAAATATACATTTAAAATTTGAATAAGGCTGTTTTATAACAAGCATGTTGCCTTACTTAAAATTGATTACTATAACATACCTACATTATAATGCCAAAAAAAATAAACAATTTCCAACAGAGCCTGAAACTTCCATCTACAATAAATTTTTATCCAATTACCATATCTAATACTTATAGTTATTAAGAAATCATTTATCTAGGTTTAAAATATTAACTTTGAGAAATTATACGAGTACACAGTTAAGGGGCTGTTCAATCACATTTTAGCGACTCCTTATGTATGTAAAAAAATATTATTTCCTATGCCAAAATATATGTAGTGGTTGTACATATACTGAATTAGTAACATTATTCATTATCGTTACTCTAGTTATTTATTTTACCATACGCTTCAAGGAATCAATATGTGGATTATGCATTCTTTCAGTTTAGTATTTCTAGCACTAAGAAATACAATATTTCCCATGTAGACTCTATGTAGGTGTTATGGTAATAATATGTCTTTGTGTCGTGTACACACAGGCTACAGGCTTGTTCGAGAGGATCGTGGTTTAAGTCCATGCAAAGTTAAGGGTGTTTAAGCGGTTGGGATGGTGTATTTTGGGATTTAGCATTTCCCATATATTAGCATACTCGATACATTGTTAGGGTCGTGGATTTACAGAAAACACTTTACGTTTGAAAAATATTTAGATTTCAACAGGGATGAAGAAGCTTCTTTCAAGCACGAGAATGAGGATAGGTAAGCGTTTACAGAGCTTATGGCCTGTCATGTAGATACATATTTATATTAGAAAACTGCGTTGGCTGATAGATGAAGACTTTTAAAACGAGTTTGGCCAAAAATACGAAAAACCCCTCCCTCAGCCGGTCAAGTGTACTGGCTGAGGACTAGAGTTCCACTTACTTGGTCTTTCTTTCCAGACCTCCGCAAGCAGTTTGTTTCTCCACCGGACTCGACCAGCGTGGAGCTGTATGGGCAGACTCCCCTCCGCTGCCTCCCCCCTGCCGGGTCCCCCGGGGCTCAAGTGTACTGGCTGAGGACTAGAGTTCCACTTACTTGGTCTTTCTTTCCAGACCTCCGCAAGCAGTTTGTTTCTCCACCGGACTCGACCAGCGTGGAGCTGTATGGGCAGACTCCCCTCCGCTGCCTCCCCCCAGCCGGTCCCCCCGGGGCTCAAGTGTACTGGCTGAGGACTAGAGTTCCACTTACTTGGTCTTTCTTTCCAGACCTCCGCAAGCAGTTTGTTTCTCCACCGGACTCGACCAGCGTGGAGCTGTATGGGCAGACTCCCCTCCGCTGCCTCCCCCCAGCCGGGTCCCCCGGGGCTCAAGTGTACTGGCTGAGGACTAGAGTTCCACTTACTTGGTCTTTCTTTCCAGACCTCCGCAAGCAGTTTGTTTCTCCACCGGACTCGACCAGCGTGGAGCTGTATGGGCAGACTTCCCTCCGCTGCCTCCCCCCAGCCGGGTCCCCCGGGGCCCAGGTGTACTGGCTGAGGAATGGAGTTCCACTAACCACTTCCTCTTCGTCCCTACTCCTATCTGCTGAGGGTCATCTCATCGTATCTCAAGCTACATTACAGGTACTAATGATTTGGCTGTCGTAATCATCGATCACCAATAAAATTCAGATTGCTTACACATAAAAACATGCACTTTCTTTGAGATTATCTAATTTTTATTTGTTTTTAAAAGTAATGTTATGTGGGCTTAATACAAAAGCACGATCAAATGTTATTCCTTTTTAATTTGGGCTTTGCACTTACGTACATATTCCTTATATAAACGGTACTTTACATTTAATCAACTGTAATATTACGTGGAAACGAAAAATTTACTAAGCGACATAACACGTGCAAAGGAAAATGTTACGAAGCTACACGATGTTACTATGTCGCTTGGTATTATTTTCCCTTGCACACGTTATTTCGCTTAGTAACTTTTTCCTTTCAACCGTCAATATGTTCATCCTTTCTCTACATACCTAGACAAAAAAAAAAAACATGCCCTTTATTTTTACATACACTCATAAAGTCACCAGGAAAAATATTAGATTAATATTAATTTACCTTCAGGATATGGCGAACTACAGCTGTGTTGCAGAAAATATAGCTGGAAGAAGAGTTTCCAGTCCAGCGCTCCTCACTGTATATAGTAAGTAAAATGTATGCATCATTAAACGTAAAATGCATCAAGAATGCGGAATATCCTATATCTTTATTGTAAATTACCTGGTATGAGAAAGCAGTAAATAATATTTGAATAAGTTTGTGTTTTTTAATATTAATATAAATACTCCGTAAAATGACATTGGCAACGAATAAAAAAATGTATATTTAAAAAGAAATAAATATACTTCTATTCTTACGCTATTGAAAAATTGTACAAGTTAAATCAAACAATGGTTATGAAACCAAAGGAAAATGTTTTTTTTACTCACCTGAATGCGTGACGACAAAGTAATCTGCGAATCGTCCACAAAGCACGTACAAAGTTTTTCCGTTTTGTTTGGGTACTAAAATGATTATGTATTGTACATAAATCGACGGTCCCAGCGTATACTGTCGAATCTGAAAAAGGGCGATTTTTGTTTTATTATTTTAAACTGTCCAATTTCCATAATATTTTCAGGTGGTTAAAAAAAAAAAAATTACATTCGATTCAAAAAACCCCAAAATTTAAGAGGAATTTTTTTTTTTTTTTTACTACCTTAAATTTTATGTAAATTGGACATTTTTATATAATCCAATGAAAATCGCATTTTTTCAGATTCGACAGTATACGTTGGGACCGTTGAAATATGCTGTTTATATTACATGTACAAAATACAAATTACTTTTGTCTTCGTAAAAGCGCCTAATGTTGCCTAGTGACAGCTAGTGACTCACTACGTCACTCATACGTCATCACTAGGCATCTACGTCATCACTAGACATCTACGTCACACGTTTCAAAGTGTGAATGTATTGGCCTAAATGCTGGCTGCATAATGAATTTTTTTTCGATTTTTATTTTTTTTTACTTCTTCGTTATGCTGCTTAGATAGATTTTCCGGTCCGGGGTATGCGATTCCTGATAGATCAACAATTTGAATTCATTCGACTCGAACCTATTTTGTGATGGAGTTATTGCAATGACTTCCTAGCCTGTTGGGGCGATAAAAAAGAAACACGTAAAATTAAAATATGTATAATAAACATAGTATAATATTACAATTGACATTTTAACAGAGAAAAAAAGTTTAGAAGGGAATATGGAATATATTTTTTTGTCTACAAGTACAAGTGGACAAACTCAAAATGTTGTTTATTGAATATAAATATATTTGAGTAGCTTTCTTTTTTATTTACGGACTAAACAAATTTTACATAAATGTTTATTTGAAGTTAATGGGGGCTGGACATCCTGGTCTCCGTGGTCAGGGTGCCGGTGTCCGGGCCAGGATCCGGAGGGGGAGAGGAGGAGCAGGTCCTGCACCAACCCCAGGCCGCTGAACGGGGGGCAGCCCTGCAGCGGCCCGGCTGTCCAGAGGTCCGAGGACTGCCTTCCGTGCAATAACGGTATTTATTTTTTACTTATTCATTTGAATTGTATTCATATTAAATTATGGTTTAACCTATTTCGTAAATTTTAGGGATTATTATACATGGAATAACTAAACTCGTAGTACAACCCAAAGACTGGTGAATCTACATCGTATTTGGAGTCGAATGTGTAATATGACTTTTGAATCTGAGCTTGAAAAAAAATACTTTTTCTTCTCGTAAAAGCTACGGCAATTCTTATTAGGATGCGGTTTTTTCTGTTTGTTTTCTTTATGGATATTACAGACTAAATGAATTTTATTTGATTAGTAACAATTCGCCGAAAAAAAAATCAACTTCTTACTCAATTTTCTCTAAAACTATGGGTCAAATAAAAAAAAAATTCTTAAAAATCGACTCCAAATATGACGTTTAGATTCACTAGTTTCCCGCTTGTACATCGAGTTTTATTACACCATTACACCATAGACACCCTGTCACTCCTTATGCATATAAAGGGAGACACTGGATGAATTGTCTATATTATGTATATTGTGCAATCACCATTTTTTGTGCAGGTGCGGGAGCAGGTTTCGGGGGGTCGCTGGAGCCCCTGGTCCGAGTGGTCCCGCTGCGGGAGGGACTGCCGGCAGAGCAGGCGGCGCCAGTGTGCCGAGGCGCCGGGGGGGCGTTCGGAGGGCTGCCTCGGCAGGGCCTTGCAGCTGGCCTCGTGCGAGGGAGGCTTGTGTCGTCACGAGGACGAGCTGCCTCATGAAGGTGAGTTTACTGGCTTGTCTCATGTAAGTGTGCGAGCGAGGGACTGCTGGAGCTCCTGCCGCTGGCGCAGTGTGCCGAGGGACAGGGGGGACGGGCCAAGGGCTTCCTCGGCAGGCCTCGTGCGAGGGAGGCTTGTGTCGTCACGAGGACGAGCTGCCTCATAAGGGGAGTTTGATGACTGTCTCATGTTTGCTAGGGTTTACTGGCGGTAGTACTAATGTATAATGTTTTAATTTTTATATCCCTACAGAGATGAGGTAGAATTTTTTCAAATTCAAGAATATGGATATTCGAGCGTTTACAGGGCTTATGACCTGTCATTGGCTGGGTTAAAGTGGCCACTTTATGTAGGTACTACAACATTCCCCATTCCGCTTATTAGCGAATATCCAATTGATCCGTAGCATAAATTTTTTTTTTTTTTTTTTTTTTTTTAAAAAGAAATCTATGCAATCTTATGATGTTTGCACATATTTCAATTTGTAAATACTATTTTCAATAAAGCCTAAGCGGCTTGTGCTTGAAAATAGGAATCGAGTCGTGTCGAAGTGGGGATTCGAACCGACGATCTCTGGACTCAGAAACCGCGACGCTACCCACTGGGCCACCACACAAAATCAAAAATGTTACCTGGTGTGGATATTCGCTAATCAGCGGAATGGGGAATGTTGAAGTACCTACATAAAGTGGCCACTTAACCCAGCCAATGACAGGTCATAAGCCCTGTAAACGCTCGAACATCCATATTCCTGAATTTGAAAAAATTCTACCTCATCTCTGTAGGGATATAAAAATAAAAATATACCTACTCCCGTCTTGGGATAAAATCCAGATTTGTGTGCAAGTATTTGAACACGACCCTAAATGTTGTAAAATGTATAATGTTTTGAGTTCAATTCAAATGTAAAAATAAATATTTAATTTAGACAGATATATTTTTTTAAAGTAACCGCTTCAGTACATCAACTTGTGTTCTATGAGTACGAGAAAGAGTGGTTTTTTAAAATGAAGTAAGTGAGCCTAGTTAAAAATTATGATGGTAGAGTCATTGAAAATCTTGGGATCTTATCAGATCTTATTTACTTTAAATGGTGAAATTTCAGTTTCAAAAATTTCCCTCATTTCATTAGAATTTCCACGAAAAATAATAATTTCATTCCGGAATTCACGTAAATTATTTTCCTTACCGCGGAATACCTTCGATCATATTTTGAGTGACAAGAAATATTTAATATATTCTCATATTGTTCCCGAGTGAGTCTCTCTACCAGACTCATACAGACTCAGCCGTCCCAAATTACATATAATATTCAAATGAATCCAATTTCTAGATGAGCAGTTTCTCGTGCCTGTACCACGAGAGGGAATGGGATTATTAGCGTTGTAAAGCTTCCTAATTTGCCAGAATAAATACTTGAAATCTGCTAACTGCGATCGTTTATGTTTACTTTGGAGAGGAATTTCTAAGGCTCGGTGCACGCCTACTTGAAAATTGTTAATAAAGCAATTTTAATACTTCAGTTTTATTTACCTGGATTCAAGGTATTTTGTTAGATTCGTTCTATTTCAATTAGAGGGTTTGCTCAGAGTTCCAACAGTTAAACCCACGTAATTTATAATTTATTTGTGCAATTCAATCTTTTTTTTCAATCTTTTTTTTTAAATCTTTTTTTTTAAAGTCAAAATTTTTTTTTAAAACATTTAATAAATATGTTATTTTGTCAAAAGTCGAGTAAATATAAGGTTTTAGTTTGCATTAAAGACGCTGCAGTAAATTGTTTTTTTTTAAAAATAAAAGTGTCGCTATTTTAGTAAGCATTTATCGTAAATTTGTAATTTAATGGAGTTGGATCCTGAGAAATATCTAAATTTGCTATTTTACGCTAAACAAAAAATTATCTCTATGGCGATAATGTATATAATTTTTATCCAAGGTACAATAAATTAATTAGAAATCCCTAGTTTTAGGTAAAAGTGTTTAAAACGAGACTTAGAAGAGACTTATTCGTCGGCAGATCTGACGCAAACTGCCGACGAATTTTCAACAGTGGACGACCAGGACGCCGAGAACCTGATGCCTCGTAAAATAGGCAAGCATGGTGGCGGCTCTCGGGAGGCATACGTAGTATATGGCCTAGCCAGCCGAAACGCCTTCGCCTGATGAAAAATTACTGTATATTTATTTTTTTACGGAAATTATCATTACTACAGTAAAAGTTATAAATTAAACCATTAAACCTTACAACAATATTAAACATTCACCCTTAAAACTTAATTTTATTGCTTTGTTGGCTAACTATATAATAATAGAATAATTAGAAATTATATAATAATAGAATAATAGAATAATAAGAATAATTAGAAATCGGATATAATTGTCAATAATATTTTCCAAGCTTTTATCTTTTATATTCTAACAATATCCCCGAAGTTTCTATTGCCAGTTCTTACTGGTCCATACTGAAATGTTAATTGTTAGTTAGTTTGTAAACGTATTTTAATGAATTTTGATGCTCAACGCTTTTCGCATTGAATATGAGTTAATTATAACTACTAATGAAATCAATTCATAAATTTAAATTATAACACACGCACAAACATGACTCCAAATCCGTTTATATTGACTCATAATTTACATTTCAAAGCACTTTCACTGATGTTATTAACTAACTAACTAACTAACTAACTAACCATCACGCCATTTCCCCGTAGGGGTAAGCAGAGAGGATAGAACGCCACACCACTCTGTCCTGACATACTTTCTTTACTTCCTCTACATTCATAAATCTTCTCATGCACATACAAACGTTATTCATTACTTTTTTTTTTATACCGATGAATATTTCCCAAAGTTTTTATAACTAATGTGTACTTACTGAAAGAAAATAAATATATAATCCATAAAAAACTATTCAGAACTTAAGTACTTACTTTAAGAATATTTTCACATAATTTTTCAAAGAAAAGTATGTTTTGTTTCAAAGAAATAGGGGAGGGAAGAATTGGAAGAAAAATCTAGAAATGTGGAAGTTTCTTTATGACTATCATTAAATTGTCATCCCAAGACATTTCCAGAGCTTACACAGACAAAAAGGAAATGGTGACTCATACATTAAATTATGCTTTTCGCTGGTACCGATCTGGCAAGGAAAATCTATTCCTCGTATAATTTGTATAAAAAAGTTTCATGGCAATCTGAAAATAATAATTCGTAGAAAGGGATGTTAACACCACCACAGAAGAATACACAAAAAGTTCCCTAAAGTGACGAATACATTGATGGTTTACTAAAAAATATACTGTTATTTTATTTTGCTCTTTCCTTTCTCCAGTTGATTATTTAGTTTCATTGATACTGTAAATCACCAGAAACATTTTATTAAATTCCTATTATTATTCTTTAAATACTACAAATAAAAATAGTTAGTCAGCGTTTTTGTCGAATAACGAAACATGTTATGTAGGAATCATTATACATCCTTATTTATTAAATTAAAAAATTGTATATTAATGAATTATGATTAAAAAAAACGATGTTATATGTTACTATTGGTTTATTCTATAGAAATAGACTTTTTTTGTAAACCTTCTTAGTTTTTTACCATCACCACTGTTCCGAGATGTTTTTTTTCTCTATTTTTTCTATTACTTCTAGGTATCAATATTTACGTTTACCCTTGTGTCTAGATTCTTAAGTATTGCAATTTAATTTTTTCTGTATTTTATGTGTAACATCTGTATTCGAATTTAGTGTATATTTTCACCAGTCGATGGGAGAACGTTGCTCCCGAAACCGGTAGTGTAGGTTAATTCTAATTTCTATAGAATAAAAAACCAATAGTAACACATAATATCGTTTTATTAATCATAATTCATTATGAAGAGTTACAAATTGAATGGTGAATCAATCAACAAAGTAATTTTAATCATCAAATTCTACTACACTCCCCTACCCGTAACCTATGGTACATTGGGCACTGCATTGATACGTAGGTACCGTGAATTTTGACATTTTCTTGCAGTGGATCATCAAATAGTAGACGAAAATATTGCGTTTAATACTTTTTCATGAGTCGTTTTTTCTGCAATTTCAAAACTTTATTAAAAAACAGTACATTCCTATTTCATGTGAGTTCATATAATATACATTATTCTTCCACTTTCTGACTTGTATTCTCTTCTTTCGTCTTGCATCTTTCATCTCCACTTTGCTCTCCTCCCCCTTCGGTCTACTGGGGTACATTCAGAAGTATTCGTTCTGGAAAAATCACTGACGCTTTCAAAAATAATGGAATTATTAATGTCGACGCCTGCGTATGAATTGAACAAAATTCTGAGCCTATTTTTATTCCTATTTACACTATTTACGTGAAAGCTGTATCGTTCAGGTGAAGAGCACGAAACAGAAGCTCTGAATAATCTAAAAAGACAGGTTTCCTTAAAATCCACGAATAAAGTAAACCTACCTACTCAAAGGTTTTTTTCTGATAGAGATTTTCCTCTAAAGTACTCACCCACGAAAAAAATGTTAAAACGTTTGTATTTACTACTACTTTCCCTTATCCACACCTAATGGTGCATAGCTAAATTTGATCACCAAGTGCAGTGTATCTTGATTATTTTTATTACTTGAAGGTAAGATTATTCGATTTACGCTTCATTGCCAGTCCAAGGTATCACACATGCAATTTAATATGAAACCACATGTAAATAAATATTTCATGTAGATGATATATTTACTCATAAAAAAATATTTCGAATTTTTTCTAACTAACGACACATAAACCGAATGAACGCTGGATCATACTTTTAATAATTTTTTATTTTTCCAATTCATTATTATTTTTTTATACTCTGTATTTTATGTTCAATGTTTGAGAAAAATAATTTGTTTCAAATTTATTGTATTTTATGCATTAAAACGGGTCTAGGCCTAGTTAGGCAATTTTTTTTTTAAATGTACTTAATAACTTCGTTAAATATCAACATTTTACTACCTACTAGGCCTATATTAATTGGAATTGGTGGAGTAGATAGATGGGCAGTTAATTTGTAGTTTTTTGAATGATTAAATAAAATGATAGTATGTTTTACTATTGGTTTATTCTAGAAATAGAATTTACCTACTTTACCTGGTAGAATATAACCAATAGTAACACATAACATCGTTTCATTTAATCCTAATTAATTATGAAGTGTTACAAAGTGAATGCCGAATCAATCGACAAAATGTAGTTTTTTATGTTCGGTCTGTATCAGAATTTTCATCCTGCCTCTTTTACTTTGCATTGTCACATCACTTTCCTACTGAATTGTCAATTCAAAATCCATCACCGTGCGCAAACGTGTAGATTCAGTATGTAAGTCTTCCTAAACCGTTTTCCTTA
>JAGVSP010003346.1:0-23030 GCA_022494985.1 Micrasema minimum | reverse complement strand
TAATTCCCCTTTCCACTTTTTTGAAAAAAAAAGGGGGAAAAAAAAACCCTTTCCCAGAGGGTGAGATATTATGATTTTCTGAAAAAAATTTAAAAAAGTTTTTAAAAAAAACAAATTTTCAAATTTCTTAAAAAAATGATTAAAATAGAAAAAAAAATTCAGCGTGAAATTAAGTCCTTTTTTTGAACTGGCTAACACCCGGACAGCCCCAAATTTCAGATAAAAATTTCGAATTTTGAATTTTCCGCAAAAGGCAAGGCGTTCGCTGACCAGAGCGGACCCCCACTCCTCCCGCGCCCACCGCCACCCCGCCACCGCTAGCATTTCAAACAGAAGCCAGTATTACATAGTCGCTTTTTATTAATACTTTTTTAAAATTAATTATTAAAAATGCCCGGATCAAAAAACTTTATAAGGATTTTTTTCTCAGAATACCATGAACAATCACCCTCCGGAGTTTCGCGGTCTCATCGTGGGACACGGTGTATATTTTATTTTATATCCCTACAGAGATGAGGTAGAATTTTTACCAAATTCAGGAATGTGGATATTCGAGGGTTTACAGGGCTTATGACCTGTCATTGGCTGGGTTAAGTGGCCACTTTATGTAGGTACTACAATATTCCCCATTCCGCTTATTAGTGAATATCCACACCAGGTAACATTTTTTGATTTTGAAGAGAAAAGCGAGTTGAAAGCTCCATCTATGCATTGATAATAAAGTTAAGTATTTATTAGCAAATTACTTTATTTTTGTAATTAAGACTCTTCTGACGAGTTAAATTAAATACTGAAAATCGCCTGCAGATGACTGATGCAATTTATTTTACTTATATTTAGACCAGGAATTTTATACTTTATATATTATTTTATAGAAGAAAAAAAAAAATTCTACCTCATCTCTGTAGGAATATAAAATAAAATATATACATACTCCCGTCTTGGGATAAAGCCCAGATTTGTGTACAAGTATTTAAACACGCCCAAAATGATACATATATATATATATCTCAACACGCCTAAATGATATTATTTATACATACTCGTACATCTCAATAATATTATGCAGGCACATAATATTATTGATCTCAGCATAGCCTTAAAATTAAAATATTTTGGTATATGTATAATATTACAAAAAAAAACAATAAAATAAAAACACATCATTGTATTTGCTTCTAATTTTAAAATCAAAACAACAATAGTAGCATGTAAAAATCCGGGAACACTCAAAAGCGGATCCACAAAATATAGATTACGCACTCCGCTCGCCCGCTACCCAAAGCTCAAGGGCGTCTAATGACGTCACTATCCCCCCCAGGATCAGGGTTAAAGGGAGGAGGCAGGGGGCGTAGGAACCCCCGCCCCCGAGAGGGAAAAGTTTTTCAATGAACTCCACGAGAATTACGTCACCCGTTCGGGAGCCAGAATTCGGGTGTGTTGTGTTATAAGAAGTGTTTTTGTACTCGTAGTTATACTTGCTAAATGTTTATCTAAGTGATATGTTTTTTAAGTCTTCGAAGGAATCGAGGCATACAAGAGACGATAGTAAGGCGTAGGATAAACAACTGTAAAGACATGTTTAATAATTACATAATACGTATTTTTAAACCTAATATTTGGTGTCTTAGATAGTAGACGCTTAAATTAATAAATGGATGCCCAGATCCCCCTGGCTGTGTCGGGACAAGTCATCGAATAGGTCGAGAGCTTCAAATACCTTCGCGTACATGACAGAAAACGGCAGATTTCAGAAGGAACTGGGAGTGCGGCTTGGAGTAGCGGGCGCCGCATTCAACAGTATGAAAGCTGTCTGGAGATCGGATGTTTACTCGGTTAAAACAAAATGCCGCCTTTATAAACTCCTGCATCACAACTTTTCTCCTCTATGGCTGCGAATTGTGGCACCTAACCAGGGCCCAAGATAGCAGTTTTCTGAGTTTTGAGAATAGGTGTCTTAGAAGAATTTTAGGTGTGCGGTGGTTTGACTTTGTAAGAAACACAGAAGTGAGGCAGCGGACACAGCAACCCTCGGTATCTACTGTCATCCGGCGAAGGCGTTTCGGCTGGCTGGGCCATGTACTACGTATGCCTCCCGAGAGCCGCCACCATGCTTGCCTATTTTACAAGGCATCAGGTTCTCGGCGTCCTGGTCGTCCACTGTTGTCGGCAGTTTGCGTCAAAGCTGCGGGACTTGACTTGGGAGGATGCACGGAAGCTGGCGGCCGATCGCTTGGCCTGGAGGCAGTTTGTGGATTCCATATGCTCCACATAAGGAGCGGATATGGTATGATGATGATGTATATTTGTATCCCAATTTTTAAATACGTGTTACGCCATTTCTCCGAAGGGTTAGACAGAGAGGATACAACGCCACACCGCTCTGTTCTGCACACTACTTGTGCTTCATCCACATTCGTATAATACATGTTCTCATGTATGCACGCCAATTATTCTGTCTTTTTTACATGTCTATTTTAAAATACTTGATCATGCCATGTCTTCCTCGGCTTTCCTTGACTTCTACAACCATACACATGCATTATAACTTCTTTAAGCCGTTCTTTCATCATTAATTCGCTCCACATGATTGAACCATCGCTAAGCCCTTTTTTTATATTCAATGTTTTATACATAATGTTTGTATTTCAATAATTGGCAATGCTTTTTGAATATCCAAAAAAAATTGTGAAAATGATAAATTTGACATTTTCATAGCGGTGGTACCTAAAATTAAATTTTAAAGATTTTATATAGGTACGTAGGTACATGTGTAACCAAACTTTTTTAATGTACAAAAAAATAAATTGTTTAAACATTGTATTAATTACGAAAAACTTGCACAATATCGTAATCTGTTACAAAGACACGCTGAATAAATCACATTCAAGCAACAAAAGTGAAGGTTGAACAATGAAGTTTAACATTTTTATTTATACGTCGTACTTTTTTAAAAAATTACAAGAAAAATAATATAACAGCAAAATGCATGACGCCTTTCGATAGGCAATATGCGTAACGACAAATGTTACGCATATTGCCTATCGAAAGGCGTCATGCATTTTTTGATAGAATACACTGTCACGTATAATCGTAGTCCTTCATTTTCTCCCAGGAATTGTAGCACTAGAGCAATGATTTTTTTGCATTTTTAAGGATATTGACAAGAAGCGTGTCTGTGTTGTCGTGTTCACAGAATAATTTTCTTTTTTTCAAAATCATTGCACATCTCCATAGGAAATAGTTTGAAATATATGTGATAACTTTTTCGAAGTTTTGTGGCTGTCAGTCCGTAAAATCATTTTGAAAAACAATAAACATCTAACGCTGGTCTCAGGAGCAGCCTTTCATAAAATAAAAAGCTTTATGCCATTACAATATTAAAAATTTTTACTACCTAATCAGATATGTTAATGTAAACCAAACATTTCAGATTCAAAACGACTCAAATCTATTTTGACGTACCAGTTTAAATTTATTTACCTTATACTATAAATTACGTTAGAAGACAGTAGACTTCACATTATTTTCACGTAGAATTCCGTTGGAATAAGGCAGAAAAAAGAGGTTAAATGCGGAATTCGTAGAAGTCGAGGCTCCAAATAATAAGGTTAAGTTGTTTTCAGACGAAAGGGGATGGGGGTGCGTGACGTCAATGCCGATTGATACATTTTATATTATGTGTTAAGTCAACTCTCAATTTGACGGGATGGGCTGGGAGAATGTTACACGATAATCGATATTTCGGTAAGTTAGAGAATGTAACAAGAATAGAAAACTACTGAAGTTTACGTGCTTGATATTGTATCGGCAATTTGTAGATAATTTCATCGTCGGTTGAACACTGTTCTGAGATAATCGATGTTTCTGTTTTTGTTGTACTTAAAAGAGAGGTCAAATCTTAACTTTCAAAAGTGTATTAATATAACATAAGATATATTGACATGACTATACATGGAGTAACAAAACTCGTGGTACAATCTGAAATCTGGAAAATATACATCACATTTGGAGTCGAATATGACTTTTGAATCTAGATTGAATTTTTTTTTCTTCTTATAAAAGCTTTCATAAGTACCGCAGATTAAGTAAAATTGCACAAATCCTTATTAAAATGCTGTTCTTTATTTTGTTTTCTTTTTGAAAAGTATAAATTTGGCTAAATAAATTATATTTGATAGCAATTAGCAAAATATTATCGAAAAATCAGTTTCGTACTTAATTTTTTTATAAAACTATAGGTTAAATCAAATTAAATCTGTAGCTGTAACAGAATTAATGGTGCCTTAAAGTCGGTAGTATCTAATAAGTGTTTATCAAAAGAGGCTAAATTGGCAGTGCATAATGGAGTTCTCTGGTACCAACCCTTATGTATGGAAGCGAAGCATGGAGTTGGAAAAATAAGGATGAAAGTAAATTGAATGCAGTTGAAATGCGATCTCTCAGGCGAATGTGAGGTAAAACTATGTATGATAGGTGCACTAAATGTTGAAATTAGAGCAGAATGCAAGGCTGAGATAAGCATTATCGACAAAATTTAAGAAAGGTCTTTTACGTTGGTTCGGTCATGTAGAGCGAATGGATGATGAAAGAACGGCTAAAAAAATATATGATGCGACTGTGCCTGGATGTAGAAGTCGAGGAAGGCCGAGAAAGACATGGCATGATCCAAGTAAAACAAGTGCTTGAAAGTGGGCATGTAAGAAGTCGGAATAATCGACGTGCGTGCATGAGAAGATGTATGAATGTGGAGGAAGCAAGAGAAGTATGCCAGGACAGAGTGGTGTGGCGTTCTATCCTCTCTGCCTACCCCTTCGGGGAAATGGCGTGATGGTTAGTTAGTTAGTTAGTTATGTATATCGCCATCTGAAGTAAGCAAGTATATAAATGGAGGATTTTTTTTTAATGTAGGTACTGTGTATTGTTAATATTCAAATATCGTTGGAAAACTTATATAGACAAGACAACAAATAGACAGTTTTATAAGTTAAGAAATATTCTGGACAATGGCACTATTCATTCTGTGTATTTTTCTCTATTTCAGTCTATAGTAACATAAATATGGAATTATACGAAGGGGAGGTTGTGCATACTCTATTCTAAATCCACTCGTGATTACCTAAAAAATGATATTGAAAACAATCTTGAGATATCCGTATATTTATCCATCCGATATGTATACTTCTCCATCTTGTTTTGCAATCAGATAACATGGTAAATGACGGTAAATTCACTAACTAAAAGAACTGGTATTATTTTTTTTTGTCGTTTTCATTAATTTTCCTATTATTAATTTAAGCATCTACTATCTGAATTTTCCATACCTCCTTATTATTATTTTAGTACAACAAAAATGATTTTCAAAAGCCTATTTCAACATATCTTCTGACATTGACCAACGCGTTGAGAATTAGTTTGTCTGGAAGTATGTCAGTAGTTACTGTTATCTGCAGGCTCGCCATCGCGGCGCCGGCAGCGTCGCGACGTGTGTCGGTCGTGGGCGGCGCCGCCAGCGTCGCTGTGCGTCTCTTCATCTCACACTGTATCTGAGAAGGTGCCAGACTTTCTGGGCGGGAAAACGCCGCCCACGGCGTACGAAAGTCTTAGTGAATAGATCGGTTGGCGTTTTTTTTGTTGTTTTTAAAATTGAGGCGATTTAAAAATGGGGAGTCCCAAGGTTCAGGAGGTCCCAAGGAGATATTCAAGATCTCTATGACGTAATATGAATGAGTACTTAAGAGCATACTCCACCACGTGACTCGCGGTCGCTTTCCATACAAACATATTCCTCGATTTCTTCCTGGATTTTAACATTAGAGTAATGATTTTTTCACACATTTTAGATATCGACCAGTAGCTCAATCACAGATTTGATTGTCACAGATTGTCGACGTGCTTAAAAACGTGCTAAGCATTTTGACCGATCACAATGAACATACGTTCATATCACGGTCGGGTTGCCAAGCACCATAGATGAAAGGCATACTTTGACAAATGTTTCGTTTTATTGCTTTCTCAAATTTGTTTAAAGCAAATAAATGGTATGATAAATTGTGCACAAACAATTAAAACTATATAAAACTAAATTATCTTACTTTACTAACAGTTTTGGCGTATTTTCCATATTTAAAGCGGTAATTAATAATCCCGATCGATAACTTTTAACGGATGTTCCATTGTGATCGCGCCAACGTTAAACATCCATGGTGAGAAATCGTTAGCACGTCGCTTATTAGCGCGTCGATAGTCATCTGTGATTGAGCTACTGATGCATGTTTGCATGCCGCGAGTCACGAAGTGGAGTATCCTTCTAAGTACCTACTATTTTAAAATATTTAAAAAAAATGTGCTTGACTTATTTTATCGTTTGCTACAGGGAACATTCATACGTGATAAGTGAAAATCGATTAAAAATGTTAAAAACTAATGTGTATAGTTTTACTGACTAACTAACCATCACGCCATTTCCCCGAAGGTGTAGGCAGAGAGGATAGAAACGCCACACCACTCTGTCCTGGCATACTTCTCTTGCTTCCTCCACATTCATACATCTTCTCATGCACGCACGTCGATTATTCCGACTTCTTACATGCCCACTTTCAAGCACTTGTTTTACTTGATCATGCCATGTCTTTCTCGGCCTTCCTCGATTTCTACATCCAGGCACAGTCGCATCGTATATTTTTTAAGCCGTTCTTTCATCATCCATTCGCTCTAGATGACCGAACCATCCTAAAAGACCTTTCTTAATTTTGTCTAAAAGGCATATCTCAGCCTTGCACTCTGCTATAAATTTCGACATTTGTGCACCTATCATACATAGTTTTTACCACACATTCGCCTGAGAGATCGCATTTCAACTGCATTCAATCTACTTTCATCCTAATTTTTCCAACTCCGTACTTCGCTTCCATACATGAGTGTTGGTACTAGAACTCCATTATGCACTGCCAATTCAGCCTCTTTTGATAAGCACTTATTAGATACTACCGACCTTAAGGCACCATTAACTCTGTTATCTTAAAATATTTAAAATGTAAGTAATGCTAGTAGCTCGCTTGGTCAGTGGAGGGTTATTTTTATTATATTTTTTTTTGCACGAAGGCGCGATCGCCCATCTTCTTATTATAATAAAATATACAAGGCCGGAAGTATCGTATAGTGTGCATATGATGGTATTTCAGATTCTTTTTCATATTATTTTTAAGTGTATATGCTTCTTGTATTTAGTATATTTTTTTATTTGTAATTCTACATCAATCTTTTAGCATGTAAATGTAGATGTTTTTGATATGTAAAGGCACTAAGTGCCCTAAGACACATAAGGGTTTCTGCTTAAATGCTTAGCAATTTTCTCAATGGATGACAGAGAGTGTTCACATGTGAAGCGTCGCGCCATTTTACTGTATATTGGCAGATATGGATATCAAATACTGGGTGAAATGGGGAATGTTGTAATACATCAAGTGGCCACTTAACCCAGCCAATGACAGGCTATAAGCCCTGTTACGCCTAGATATCCATATTCCCTTCCAAATTTCTCGTCTCTGTTGAGATGTCAAATGGCACTATAGTAGGGCCATTTTAATAGGTCACATTTGACATTTGTCAGTTTTAATAGTGAGGTGTGACCTGCTCAACATCAATTAAAGCGAATGAATCGATTCGGACTTCAAACATAATATTTATATTATGTTAATCGAATTCAGTTACTATGAAAAAGTATTTATATATTATTTTAAAAAGGAATAACCCGCTAAGTCTCTATTATAGAGGGCTTGTCAGCAGGTAGAAAAGAGAGGATATGGAAGGAGGTACTGAAAAATACACCACAACACCCAGAATTGAGAAATTATTCGTCTATGGTAAAATATTCCTTCACAAGTAATCATTCGATTCTACTTATCAACATTCGATTTTTTTGGGTACACCTCTAGAAGAAAGGTTCGCTGATGCAAAATTTGTAACGACGTTTAGAACAGAAAAAAGTTTCTTATGTTTTAGAATGGTTTATTAGTGAAAGTTAATCGTACAAATATTCCCTTATTTTGTCATTACTACAATAAAATATGTAATCGTAATTGAAAAAAGTTAAGCTATTGTGTAGTTATAAACTTCGAAAAAATAAATAATATTTTGTACCCGCCCTTACAAGGTTATGTTGTTGAATCTTGATGAAGTGTCAAATGTGACCTATGAAATTGGCCCAACTATAAGTGCCGTTTATTTGAATAAATAATGAAGGTAAGGTACTCACCCACGTCACACACCAGGCTACCGGGCTCGAGGCCCGCCAGCACGGAGTGCACGCGCGGCCAGGCTGGGCGCGCGCGCGCCCCGGCCGCTGCTGCTCGTACACCTCGTGCACGTAGGCGCGCTCCAGCGCCACGGAGCGCGCCGCGCGCTCGCCCCATCCTCGCGCTACCATCAGCCGCGCCTGCAACAACACACATATCTTGTAAACCATTTTACTCATTAATAACTAATGGCTTAATAACTAACGCTTCCCTACTACTGTTAAGTCCATTGAGACCCTGACCGCGGATGCACGGGTGGATGTCTGGGATGGGGGGCCTGGCGAGGCGGCATACCGTTCTCCACACGAGTGGTTGTAATTACTAATAAATAATGATCGGGGTTGAAAATAACATCCCTACCACTGTTAATTTGGGCCGACTCTGGTTGGTTTGGGTGATGGAAACAATGACAATTGAGGTGCATTTTCGCAAAGCGATACATCCGAAAAAAATGTTAGTTTTCGGGAAAACACCTTTTTATGTTTAATTATTCAATGACAAACAACATTTTATTGAAAAAAAACAGTTTTTATTTCTATGTATAGACAGTTATGCGGTATGTACTTGGAATGTCATTTAAAAAACAATGGTCGACGAAATAAAAAATATTAAAAAGTGAGAGTTTTTTACGAGGTGATACAAGTGCCCATATTGTATCGTTTTGTGAAAATTTCTGTGGAAAGGCAAATAAATTTGGAAACAGTATGACAGACATCATTTTATTGAAAAAAAACAGTTTTTTATTTCTATGTATAGACAGTTATGCGGTATGTACTTGAAATGTCTTTAAAAAACAATGGTCGACGAAATAAAAAATATTAAAAAGTGAGGGTTTTTTAACAAAGTGATACAAGTGCCCCATATTGTATCGTTTTGTAAAAATTCTCCGTTTTCCGGTGCTTATAGTATGCTTTGTGTATTATTTAGACAAACCACGTTCAGTCTATCAGATAGCCCTTTGAAAACTAGTTCGGAATTATATAAAATGTCATTTTGGCCAATTTGGCTGATGTATCACTTTGTGAAAACGCACCTCAATTATAATACATAAGCCGAGACAGTGGTAGGGGTACAATGAAAGCATTTGTTCGCGTACCTAATCGTAAATTCATCCGTATTTTAATCACACTAACAATCTTAAAATCGCGGTTTAGCTTGTTGAAAAAATCGGTAGAGTTGGCTGGACTGAAAAAAGACTCAATAGTCTTTAAAGCAGTCTAGGGAAAGGGTGGGGCTTTCATTGATATCTTGTACTATTTTACTAATAAATAACGAATGGGTTAATAACTATCGCTTCCCTACTAAGTTAAGTTAAGTTGGGCCGACTCTAGTTGGTCTTGGTGATAGTAACAACGACAATTTTTATAATACATAAGCTGAGAAAGTGGTAGGGGCAATGAAAGCATCTTTTTTGCGTACATCACGTAAATTCATCCGTTTTTGACGTGATAACGTCTAATAAATCGATGAACGCCGGCTGCACATACGAAAAAGCATGACTCATTGTCACGTTCCGCCTGAGCCGAGTGTGCAAGCGAGAGCGCGGAACAAGCGATAGAGAGGCACGATCGGCTTAAGCGTTCGGTTTTGTGACGCATCTATCTCTCTTTCCACTCCATCGGCCGATGCGTCCGAGTAGAAGGGAGACAGCAGCAGCACACAAGAAGAAAAAACAAAAAAATATATAATTTATGGAAAAAATTGTAATATTCAATTTAATTATTATTTTTTTTTTTTTAAATTAACAACCTCCACTCGAATGCGAGTGATTTTGGCATTTTTATAAAAATAGGAGAAAGTATGGATTTAATTTCCGGGCTATGTAACAGTATATAGAATGTGACAATAATCTTCTAGCTGCTGGTAAACACCAGTAAACATTTCAAAATAAAAGTATGAGGGTGATTCAAATACTATAAGTAGGAAAATAACATTTATTAATATTCAATTAGCTGCTTTGTATTTTACAAAATAATGATAATTCAATAATAATCCAATTCAATTCATAAAAGTATGTTATTTTTCATCAATGTTTTCTTATGACGTTATCACGTAAAATTAACGTCCGTAAATTGACTTTACAGACAACCAAAAGTTTTTTATTACATTAACAATATTTTTTTTTGTGGAAATAAATAGCCATGAACACAATATAAAATTGGCGGAGTTCCCGATCTAATTGCACGTGTGGATGCCGTTTAACGCCTAAATTTGGGGGGATGTATTGGATTCGCAAGAAACCAGAGTGCACGAGACGATAACGGACAAAACTTCCTTAATAAACGCCGAAGACAGATGGGCGGGAATGTATTCTAGAACTTTCTAAGAGTTTTCTTAACGAGAATATCGCTTAAGGCTTCGTTTACATGGTTAGTATATTGCGCAGTGAGCAATGGTCGAAAATGTATCACATTTTAATAGAGAACTTATAAGGTCTATCAAAGTCCTTTTGCTCTTAAATTAAAGGTAATTAAATTTTGTAAAACTTAATTTCTCATAATTTTTCTCGTAGTATAGGCGGTTGTACCGATATTTGGCTGAAAACAAGAGCAAAACATACAATTTTATAATATGAAATCAAACTAGATTTTTTGCGAATCATATTGAAGTGCAGTAGAAGAACAAACATTAAAAAAATTATTAAACTTTTGAATATTATGTCTGTAGACTAAAAAATTAAATATAATGTTGCTAATGAAATTAACAAAATTGTTAAAGGGATAATTCCAAGATATTTGCAAAACAAATAAAAAACAACGACTTTTTCATAAATATGCAACAAGAGGTTCAAAAAGTACAAGATTAGAAAAGAAAAGAAAAGCTATTTCACAGAATTGTCTAATGTATAAGGGCATTAAAATGTATGAGGAGATTCTTGATGAAATAAGAAATGAACAATGTAAAGTTATTTAGGGTTGAATGTAAAAAATATAAGTGTGAAAAATATAAGTGTAGGTATCATATTATAGCTAAATTGAAAATTTTATAATAGTAGTATAAGAATAGTTAGGAAAAAAAAATTAAGTATAATATAATAAAAATTATATGAAACTAAATAAATATAATAATAAAAAATAAAAATAAAATAAGTGCCAACTCAATAAATAACATTAAAATTTTTGAAAACAATATTTTTTTAAAGAAAATAACTCAAAAATTTTAAGAATCTCGGAGCTGTGAGTGTGCTTAAACTGTCACGAATATAATAAACTTTAAAATATATACTGCAACTAATGTAAAAAAACCCACAGTTTGTGAGTTATACTGCAAAAACTGATGAAAGTGCGAAAATTTTGCAAACACGTCCTACAATAAAAATATAAAACTCAATTCTGTATTTTATGCCGAATACAATGTTTTTCCAGGCAAGGGCTCAATTATTGTCGATTAAGATTGTACAATGCGCCTATATATACCCATGTAAAACGTGACCTAAGATACGCTGTACCTACTGTTGCGCTGAGAAGCGGTCATAATGTGAATTACATTTTTTGTCCCAGAAAGTAACTTTTTTTCGTAAAACTAGTATGGAGAAAATTCTTGCACCGTTTTTAAGAGGGAGTCTTTCTCATATTCTGTGCGTTAAGCCCGCTATATACGGGACAGTTTTCTGCGCAGTTTTCTATGCAGTCTGAAAACGGTCCCGTATACAACGAAAACTGCGTGCTTATGTCAGATTTAAGCTGACATGACAGTTAATGTTTTTTATGTAAACGTTTAAGTAGACATTGGTTTATTGTATGCTTTTAAATACGTAAAAAACCAATAACATATTTACATTATTAGCTAAATATACAATTTCCTGAGAGCAAACATACGATAATAACTTACAATCGCGTTTCAAAAATACACATATTTAGCGTGTCTTTTGACAGAAGTTTGACAGACAGCACAGTTTTCTGAACAAGAAACAGTGTAGTTTTCTGAACAAGAAACTGTCCCGTATACAGCGGGCATAAGAAATAACTAAGAAATGATGTAATAATTTCAAAATGATATCCCGGGTTTATTAAAGCCCCTTTTATTAACTAACTAACTAACTAACCACCACGCCTTATTAATGTTTTTAAAAATTATGTTTTCAATTTCAGGATATTTTATTTATTTTAATTTTAATATTATCCACGCCCAAAGGGCTTTTATATTGCATAATTCATATATATAATAAGAAAAATCATAAAAAATAGGTAGCAACACATTCTGGTATAACATACTCAATAGAATACCTAAAGATTCTAGGTAATTAGATAACCAGTTTATATTTTTTTATCTTTCACATTCGTAAAAAAAATAAAAACTTAAACCACATTTTGTGTACGCCGCTAACTTAGTTCCATTATCCATTTTAAGTGTAGGATAAAACGCTTGTTTGCATCAGTGTATTAAAATACACCACAGAAAAAAATAAAATCTATCTGTTTTCTATGAAATACTCAGTCATACACAGGTGCAACAGTATGTATGATATAGGTATGTATGATATACATATTATATTTACATGGAGTAACAAAACTCGTAGTACAACCCGAAAACTGGTGAATCTACATCATATTTGGAGTCGAATGTGTAATATGCCTTTTGAATCTGAGCTTGATTTTGAGTAAGCATCAAGGTTCTCGGCGTCTTTGACGTCCGCTGTCGGCAGTTTGCGGGACGTGAACCTGACCAGGGAGGATGCGCGGAAGCTGGCGAACGATCGTTTGGCTTGGAGGCACTTTGTGGAATCCATATGCTCCTCATGGTGAGCGGATATGGTATGATGATGATGAAATGTGAGCGACAACTAGCTCAGTTTATTTCCCTCCATGTTATTATTATAGCAAAACCTCCCTGTATATGTACAGATCCTTGTAAAAATACAGATCTAACAAAATAAAGCAATGAGAATAATTCTGAAGCGTAACAGATATTCAAAAATTAAGAAAATGTTGAAAGATCTTGGTATGATATCCGTGAAAGAAAAGATTGATTTAAATACAATGGTGTTTATTCATAAAATGCTAAATGGTTTATTACCAGATTATTTTATGACAAAGGTTCAGTTTAACCGCAACACCCATGAGTATAACACCAGAATTAAAAATAATTTAAAGACAATCAATAGATCTAAGACATGTACTCAGAACAGCATAATGTACAAAGGATTCAAAAGGTATAATGAACTACCGGAGACCGTCAAACAAATAAACTGATTAAATGAATTCAGAAGCAAGCTAAGTAAAATACTAATGCTATAATAAATATATATGTAATATATTAGCTGTAAGAATTTTGTATTTTTATAGCTAAATAAAAATGTACAAACAAACAATATACATATTTCAGCTGTGTTTGTATGCGCCGTGGATGCAACGTTTCGGCGTCGGTTCTGTGAAGCGGTTCCTATGGCAACCAGGAGAGAAGCCCCCCTGATAGTGATGCACAAAACCGATTATTATTATAATCGAAATAATATAGGATTAAAGAAAATTTTACTGAAAGACATAATTGGATATTGTGATGGTGTTGTGAATTTCGGATTTCGACCCCTGAATCGGTTTCTAGTTATTATTATTATTAATATTTTTTAACTGGTCCGTACGGCGGAGAAACTTTAACAATGGATTATAAATAAAAAAATTATGTTACTATTGAATATCGAAAAAGCTACTAATTGAGAAAAAACTGGGTTGGCATAAACAACTTCGAAATCGAATCATAACTTTTTATGGGAAAAATCATTGCCCATACGATGATTCGCTTCACGGTCGCGGCAATGATTTTCAATACAAAGCATCCTGTGCTTAAGCACAAATTGCTAAATATAAATAAAAAGGTTTGAATAAAAAATGTTAAACAATTCAAGCATTGAAATTTGCTAAAAAATATATTTTTTTTGAGATTCTGCTCGCATTTGATTTCACAAAAACTTTTTCAAGGTCATATTTGTTGTTGTGATGTGCATTGGTCGAATATGTGTCCGAATTAAAAAAATGAGAATAAAATTTCAATTACCTAATTTGCCATAATAATATTTTTATTTTTCTACAGCTTGAAATCAATATTTATGTATTTATTACACTAGTGTATATTTTAAGCTCTAGAAGGATTGATTCTTCCGGTATAAAGATACCAATATCTTGTATTCATTCTTTTTTTAACTATCTTGTTTAAATTATCTGTTATTTTTTTTTATTTTCTACATTACTTTATCTTTCTCTTTTGCCACGTGCACACTGTACGACTTTCACAGTATACCCACAAACAGGCTATGCCTTTTTTTTTTGTTTATATATATATTTTTTTTACTGTACATATATGTGTTTTTTAATATATATCTGTGTAAAAAAAAAAATTTTTCTTTTGAAAATAAATTTAAAAAAAAAAAAAAATGTAGTGGTGTAGTATAGTATAATTTTTTTAACATAGAGTAATTTTTTTTTTCAAGCTCTGATTCAAAAGCCAAGTTGTTAGGTACACATACCCCAAATATGGTATTAATTCACTAGTTTTCGGGTTGTACTACGAGTTTTGTTACTCCACGCATAATACAATCATAATAACCGAAAATAGTACCATCTGTCTCCACTGTACATGGTGTACTAATTCAATTTTCACAATCGATTAAAAAAATTAATATTATTCCAATAACTTATTACGCGCATCACTACGAGAGTAACCTAGTGACCCTAGAGAGTTCATCAACCCCCGCCCCGAGGACCGGAAGTGATTTAGCGATGCGATTATAGGCTCATCCGGTTAGAGAGGCTTTCGGTATAGGTAGTGATGTGATTACTTACTGCTTATCGGAAAATCATTTCCATTTGATTGGATATTATTTATTTATTTAAAACTTAATGTTACTTTTTAGCCATATCTTCCCACCAACGCTTAGTTATTTTATCGATTAGCATTTATTGTACCAAGAAAGCTTAAAATTACATTGCATTGTTGATGTAAAAATGATGTTTATGTAAAAATATACTAAAAATATAACTAACTAACCATCACGCCATTTCCCCGTAGGGGTACGCAGAGAGGATAGAACGCCATACCACTCTGTCCTGACATACTTCATTTGCTTCCTCTACATTAATACATCTTCTCATGCACATACGCCGATTACTCCGACTTACTCAGACGTCCACTTTCAAGTACTTGTCGTACTTAGTCATGCCATGTCTTTCTCACACACTTGCATTTAAACTTCTTTTAGCCGTTCTTTCATGACTCATTCGCTCCACATGACCAAACCATCGTAAAAACCCTCTCTCTTAATTTTGTCGATAATGCTTATCTCAGCCTTGCACTCTGCTCTAATTTCGACATTTGTACACCTATCATACATAGCCTTACCACACATTCGCCTAAGAGATCGCATTTCAACAGCATTCGTTCTACTTTCATTCTTCTTTTTCCAACACCACGCTTCACTACCATACATAAGGGTTGGTACCAGAACTCCGTTGTGTACTGCGAATATGACTTCGCGAAATGGAATAGAGGATGGATGAAGGATGTTTTAAAGGTTTGTGATTTTATTATGTAAATGGTAAAAGAAAATTTTACATACTTAAATATGACTAAAAAAAAATTGCACAAAGGGCGTAATAATACCATGCTAAACTGCACTAAATTCAAAAAAGTCCGCTTTTGGGAATTCTCAAAAATTCGATATTATTTCGGTACTGCTTCATTGCTTCATTTTCGATAAATAACGACTTGGCGCAGTATAGTATTTATGGTGCAATAATTATGATGTTTAGTTTCTTTATTATTTAGAAAGGGACCGTATCAAACGTTTTCGAATGGTGCGGAGTGCAGACTTAAAAATCCGGATACACGCCCACCGAAACGTGTAGAAATTTTCCCCATTTTATATATAAACGACATCTGCTGTCGTCGGACGGGAGTTATTCCCAATCCAGTCGCTTGAAGCGATACAGATATACAATGTCTACAAAAATTATACATCGATTAGTTGTAAATGAAATATAATATTAATTAAAAACGGTGTTTTTAATCAAATAAAGAAATATTACTATATTTGATCCGTTATAAGGCCGTACAGTTTCTGTCCTATTTCCCATCCCCTAGTTAATATAAGTAGGTAGCGAATATCGAGCCTTCATGGGCATAACAACGTAAGCAACATTTTTGGTGAATTGTGTTTTTTCATGAAAATGTTATTCTTAATACTCCCTGCACAAGTGGTAAAGACATTAAAGAAGAACGCTGTAAAGAATTCGCCTGCCAATTTTAGGATATGTGTAGCTTTAAGTGTTATTTATTTATTTATTTTTTATTTATTTATTTATTAGGGAACTCAACAGCGATACATTTACAGGATACAAGGTCAAATAATCATTTTAAGGCCAATGACAGAGTTCCAATAAAATATGTGGGAAAAAATGTGTAAGTAACATACTATAATCTAAAGTCTAATAAAAATTGCAAAATATGGTTAATGCTTGTAAAAAGGAGAGGACGTGTAGTGAGGGTGTGTATGTGTGAGAGGGTATGGTAAAACTGGATAACTTGATAAGTTAATCCAAACAAAGTAACAGACATGAAGTTCTAGCAGCAAAATAACATAACGGAAACGATTAAATAAAACAATCGATATTAATCCCATTTTGTTGATTGATTCGGCATTCACTTTGTAACACTTCATAATGAATTATGATTCAATAAAACGATGTTATGTGTTACTATTAATTGGTTTATTCTATAGAAATAGAATTTACCTACACTACCTGGTTTCGGGAGTAACGTTCTCCCATCGACTGGTGAAAAGACACTAAATTAGAATACAGATGTTATACAGAAAAATACAGAAAAATTAAATTGCAATACTTAAGAATCTAGACACAAGGGTTACATAAATATTGATACATAGAAGTAAAAGAAAAATTGAAAAAACACATCTTGGGACAGTGGTGATGGTAAAATACTAAGAAGGTATACAAAAAAGTTTGATAAATAATTAATTGCTTGCAAGGGAGAACGTTACTCCCGAAACCAGGTAGTGTAAGGTAAATTCTATTTCTATAGAATAAACCAATTAATAGTAACACATAACATCGTTTTATTTAATCATAATTTAGATATTAATCCTATTTTCCGAACTGCTAAAAGTTAATACGGACGATAATATTAAAAAATCTTCTACTGCACACTTTATCTTTTGTCGCTTACGCTGTTCTGCCGATTATGAGTCGATATGTGGGTCAATATCCTATCCAACTACCTGTAGTCAACCTGAATACACACACACACGTCTGTAACTACCAATACTCATACATTCTATTGGGTTGGTACCCACCCCTACTAAATCCTATGATATCAAATGGTTATAATGATAATAGGCCAATAGGGAGGTTAATATCATCGGATTCATTGAAATTATAGAAATGAGCAATTTAATAAAGGATTAACCTGAGGCCAGCGTTAGAAATTTAGGTGTTTTCAAAATGATATAAGGTCGTAGTGCTGGAAAAAGAAGGATGAAAGTAGATTAAATGCAGTTGAAATGCGATCTCTCAGGCGAATGTGTGGTAAGACTATGTATGATAGGTGTACAAATGTCGAAATTAGAGCAGAGTGCAAGGCTTAGATAAGCATTATCGACAAAATTAAGAAAGGTCTTTTACGATGGTTCGGTCATGTAGAGCGAATGGCGAAAAAAATATATAATGCGACTGTGCCTGGATGTAGAAATCGAGGAAGGCCGAGAAAGACATGGCATGATCAAGTAAAACATGTGCTTGAAAGTGGGCATGTAAGAAGTCGGAATAATCGACGTGCGTCCATGAGAATATGTATAAATGTGGAGGAAGCAAGAGAAGTGTGCCAGGACAGAGTGGTGTGGCATTCTATCCTCTAATTGAATTATTATTACTGAATTATCATTATTTTGTATAATACAAAGCAGGAGTTAATTGAAAATTACAATTTTTTCCATAAATTATCATTTTTTTGCACTCGTTAGTTTTACTTTCACTTTGTATCTTGTGCGCTGCTGCTGTCTCCCTTCTACTCAGACGCATCGGCCGATGGAGTGGAAGAGAGATAGATGCGTCACAAACCGAACGCTTAGGCCGATCGTGCCTCTCTATCGCTTGTTCCGCGCTCTCGCTTGCACACTCGGCTCAGGCGGAACGTGACAATGAGTCATGCTTTTTCGTGTGTGCAGCCGGCGTTCATCGATTTATTAGACGTTACCACGTCAAAAAAATTAACCCGTTTTCTACAAACTATTTTCTAGGGATAAGTAGAGCGTTCGATTTTCGAAAAAGAATATAGATTCAATGTTTTTATATAAATTTTTATTATTAAGTCAATACAAATATGTTTGTATGGAGTACTACTACTACTCTCCCTTATCCGCACCCAATGGTGCATAGGGCACTACATCGGTACACCAAGTGTAATGTATCTTGATCATTTAATTACATGAAGGTAAGATGATCAGTCTTACGCTTCAGTTTCAGTACCAGTCCAAAGTATCACACATGAAATTTTGTGTGCTTGGTTAACTGAGATATTTTTTTTACGCTAGAGTCGTTTTATATATAAAAAAATTCTATTTATGTGAAAACCAGGCGCGTTCCGTCCATACATACTGTGGATGATCCGCATCCCTTGCATTTTAGAGTAAAAAGATTTGGACTTCTATCCGTAAACAGCAATACTGCAATTAAAATATCTAAAAAAAATACATATAATTGGATGGCAGGCCCTACTATGTAAACATTTTATATATTTTCTTAAATATTCATTTAACCTGTACATCTGTTAGTATTCGAAATAAATAAAATAAATAAAATAAAATAAATAAATAAATCTTGATATTTCTACAGCGACCTTAATGTGTTTTTTTTTTACAAAAACGGCGATGTACAAAATTATTGAGTTATGTAGCTTAATAGATTTATGGAGATAATTTCAGACGGTACCTTAGTTTTAGTCTTAGTTCTCATGGCTCTCAGAGTACCTTGTCTAATTAGACAACTGACTCCTTCATCGGGATGTATCTTGTTCGTGGCCTAGCGTCTAGATGTTCATATTTGATATCTAGTACGTAGTAAGTACGAGTATAAACATTTGATGTCCAGTTGCTCGATCACAGATCAGTACCGATTCGGTAATAAGCGACGTGATAACGATTTCTTACCCATGGATGTTTAACGTTTTCGCGATCACAATGGAACACGCGTTAAAAGTTATCGATCGGGATTATTAAATGAGCGCATACTAGTCGCGAGCCATTTCCCGAGATATATCTTATTCGCACAAATCATCATTCAATCTTTATTATAATTTAGTCGGTTATCGGCAAGCCAAATATTGAGAAAAGCAGTCGAAATAATAAAAAATCAGCCAAGCGTGATGATTTGACGTTTGTCGTAAGGCCGCGTTATAGCTTGCATCGGCCCCGCTCGGCTCAGATCGGCTATGTTCGGCTATCGATACACGGTATCGAACAAATGTCACTGTGATCGCTCAAATCGTTAGCAATAGCACGTGAATAGCACGCTTTTAACTACGTCGATAGTTATCTGTGCTTGAGCTACAGCATCCCTTCTACAAAAGGTCCCCGACCGCCACTGGTGAAAACACGTTAAAAATGACAAAATGAATGCATTTTTTTTTGCATCAATTTAACAAGCCATCAAGACCGCAAGAGAAATATTCGAGTGCATTTGAAAGTTTGCACAGATTCGCAATAGTGGGTCTCGTGGAGGGGTTGCCAAGCGAGGGCCGCGGCCAGGGGGGTCTAACTAGGCCGCGGGCCTGGGCCTGGCGGGGGGGGGTCACTGAACGCAGCAAGATCGCACCCGATATTGGTAACAACTGGCTAACGAAAAATCTGGTGAAAAATCCTCCTTAAAAAAAAAAAAACAAAAAAAAAATTTTTTGTGCGATTTTCACATAAAAATATTTGACATATTATGATCCCTTAGACTGGCGCTGAAGCGTAAGACTGATCATCTTGCCTTCATGTAGGAAATGGTCATGATTCACTGCACTTGGTGTAACAATGCAGTGCCCTATGCATCATTAGGAGAGATTATATAGATTTCTTATTTAAGGACATTGAAAGGAGGGTTAGTGCCGGTAACAGGGTTAATGGTGCCTTAAAGTCGGTCGTATCTAATAAGTGCTTATCAATAGAGGCTAAATTGGCAGTGCATAATGGAGTTCTGGTACCAACCCTTGTGTATGGTAGTGAAGCGTGGTGTTGGAAAAAGAAGGACGAAAGTAGATTGAGTGCAGTTGAAATGCGATCTCTCAGGCGAATGTGTGGTAAGACTATGTGTGATAGGTGTACAGATGTCGAAATTAGAGCAGAGTGCAAGGCTGAGATCGAGGCATTATCGACAAAATAAAGAAAGGTCTTTTACGATAGTTCGGTCATGTAGAGCGAATGGACGATGAAAGAACGGCTAAAAAAATATATGATGCGACTGTGCCTGGATGTAGAAGTCGAGGAAGGCCGAGAAAGACATGGCATGATCAAGTAAAACAAGTGCTTGAAAGTGGGCATGTAAGAAGTCGGAATAATCGACGGGCGTGCATGAGAAGATGTATGAATGTGGAGAAAGCAAGAGAAGTGTGCCAGGACAGAGTGGTGTGGCGTTCTATCCTCTCTGCCTACCCCTTCGGAGAAATGGCGTGATGGTTAATTAGTTAGCTTATTTAAATGTTGACTTGAATGCGTTTTTCAGATAAAAATATTTATGAACACGAAGGCAAGATGATTAGTCTTACGCTTCAGCGCCAGTCCAAGGTATCACATATAAAATATTTTTTCATAGGGGATGTAATATTAAATCGACTTTATAATCTGTATAAGTATGGGACAACATTTTTTTTTCTAACCTCAGTACTCGCCATAATGAGTTAAAACGAACAAAATACTCCATTTTTCTCTGTGCGGGTTCTTTCCGATTTTTTATTTCAAAAATTGATTGAAAAATAACAATATCAAGGGATTATTATATGAATTTCCTAGCGCAGTTTGAAATAGCGCTTTTTAAATCGCTCGCAAAATCCTCTATTTGGCGCGCATGCTGTTTGACGTCACAGCAATATAGGCGCTCACTACGGAATAAATTTCACGCCTTTCACGGTAGACGGGTATGACGTCATTAGCTAAT
Source organism: Micrasema minimum (assembly GCA_022494985.1). Taxonomy (NCBI): domain Eukaryota; kingdom Metazoa; phylum Arthropoda; class Insecta; order Trichoptera; family Brachycentridae; genus Micrasema; species Micrasema minimum. The sequence continues at coordinate 1,591 of JAGVSP010003346.1, read as the reverse complement.
AACGGGCGTTCAAAATCATTCGTATTTTCGTGTTTTTAAAACATTAATTTATAAATGAAAACAAAATTTTTGATCGTTGGATTTGTAAAATTATATTTTAAATATTTATAACGTTTTCAAGGATATTCATGCTATCGGGAAGAACCCTATTAATAAGGTCTAGCATCTGCTGGTTTCAAGCCTCCTAGTGACCCAGCTCACCCAGGATTCAATATATCTTGGATGGCGTCCAATGTCCCCATTTTTTGCCCGTTGGCATCGGACCTATCTGCAATGTAAGACCAGACATTATCTGTATCCAATATGTTAGATGCTAGATTATGTGAATTAATACTGGCCATACTGTGACCAGTTTAAAAACTTTTGGTTGTCTGTAAAGTCGGTTTACGGGCGATAATTTTACGTGATAACGTCATAAGAAAACTTTGATGAAAAATAGCATACTTTTATGAATTGAATTGAATTATTATAACTGAATTATCATTATTTTGTATAATACTAAGCAGGAGTTAATTGAAAATTATCATTTTTTCGCACTCGTTAATTCAAATATTTGTTTACTTAAATTATACAAATTAATTACAAGTAACAATGTGCTATTAACAATTTATTTACAACTTATATACATATGATGATATGGTGTTTAAGATCCTCCAATCGGTGTTATTTTGTGAAGGATAGGACGATGATAGGAAAAGTAGGAAATCAAGGGGAGTGTTTCAAGTTTAATGTGCCTTAAAAAAAGTCAAATCGATGGTTGTTCCTCTTAGCGTTGTTGACTTATTAACATCTAAAACGCATTCGAGATTGTACGTATCTTTCATATATTTGAGAGAGATAGATGCGTCACAAACCGAACGCTTAGGCCGATCGTGCCTCTCTATCGCTTGTTCCGCGCTCTCGCTTGCACACTCGGCTCAGGCGGACGAGACAATGAGTCATGCTTTTTCGTGCGTGCAGCCGGCGTTTATCGATTTATTTAGACGTTATCACGTCAAAAATGAATTTAACAAGATCCCACTATATTTATTAACGTTTTAGGTTCACTAAAACAGAATTAAATGTTATTTTAATATACCGTAACTAATAAAAGTTAAAAATAAAAAATTTCTTCTCACTAAAGTTTTCATAAGTATGGCAGATTAAGTTAAATTGCTCAAATTCTTATTAAAACGCGGTTTTTCAATTTTGTGTTTTTATGGACTAAATACATGATATTTGACTAAATACATGATATTTGATAACAATTTTTTTTTTAAATCGACTTCGTACTCAATTTTCTCGAAAACTATGGGTCAAATAAAAATAAAAAATCAACTCCAAATATTATGTAGATTCACTGGTTTCCCGCTTGTACATCGAGTTTTGTTACACCCTGTATTATCTATATATTATACAAGGCGTTAAGCTGTGCATAGGTACATATAATTAAAGAAATTTCTGATACCTTGGATTGGCACTAAAGCGACTGATAATCTTGACTTCATCATTATTCCATATCCGCTCTCTATATGTAGCATATGGATTCCACAAACTACCTCTATTCTAAGCTAAAATGATTAAAATACACATCCATTTTATGGTAATTAGT
>JAGVSP010003345.1:0-60001 GCA_022494985.1 Micrasema minimum | reverse complement strand
AAAGGGTATTGATGTTTGAAATTTGTAAAGCTTTTAGGTATTCAATTACATAATACTTAAAGTTTGAGGAATACTACATTCAATTATTATTGTCTAAGCTGCTCCATAGATACGGCTTCAAAACAGTTTCCGATTTGAAATTCGAATCCAATTCGCCGTTGTCTCCGAAGTTGCACGTTCTTCCCGCCAAAATTGAAGTTAAACGGCCGATTTGAAAGACAAATATTATAATTTAGGCGGGGTGCCTAACAAAGCTTCCCGCGTTTATATTATTCCATAGACAAGAGATCCGAATGTCATTTTCTTATCAGCCAGTCGCACGCTGCAGACGAACGCCTATTAACTATGCAAAGCGTGTTTATTTCATAAACAACATTTTGAGCGTGTTCAAATGCTTGTGGACAAAAACTGGATTTCACCCATTACGGGCTAATAATTACAATTTGACATCTCAACAGAGATGAGAAGTTTGGAAGGGAATATGGATATCTGGGCGTTTACAGGGCATACCATATTTAGGTTTAGTTAGTTAATTAGTGTAAAGGGGATATGAGTCGTATTTGTAGATACAAAGACAGCAATCTGCCAATCGCTTATAACTGATTTGCATAGGAATGCATGGTATCGGAATAACATAATATAAAAGACAATGCTAATGGGCTTTAGGCGTTTTTGAGCCTTAGTGAAAAAGGCAGATTGCTGTCTTTGTTTCTATACGATTGATATATAAATAGTGCAATTGTAGCTTTTCATTTTTTTCTTCCTGGTTTTTACAAAAATGTTTTCAGATGTTTCCGTTGGGTATAAAAACACCCTGTATTTACGTACCATTAGCCGACCGGATAGCTGTACGTGTGTAAATATTATCAGGGTGGCATTATAGTGGTAAATATATGCAGGCAAATCGTGTAAAGTGGGTACGTACTTAAGTACATACTGCATTGTGTTCGCGAGGCGAGGGCGGGAAACGCGATGCAATGTCAAATCTCTTGGCGGGAATTTTAAATCATGTTCGCGTACTTAATTTGAATTAGACGCGGATTTAGAAATCATAGAAGAAATATCATCTGAGAAAAATGTAGGTATGATGTTCGACCAATATTTTTGGCTGATGCAGCGTCCTGTACGTTTTTACCCATTTAGTATTTAGGGACAAGAGATGTAGGTAGTGATCTTCTCTATGGCTGCGAATCTTGGCACCTAACTAGGGCCCAAGACAGCAGACTTCTGAGTTTTGAGAATAGCTGTCTTAGAAGAATTTTAGGTGTGCGGTGGTTTGACTTTGTAAGGAACACAGAGGTGAGGCAACGGACACAGCAACCTTTGCTATCTACTGTCATCCGGCGAAGGCGTTTCGGCTGGCTAGGCCATATACTACGTATGCCTCCCGAGAGCCTTAACCCATGCTTGCCTATTTTACAAGGCATCAGGTTCTCGGCGTCCCGGGTCGTCCACTGTTGACAATTTGTCGGCAGTTGCGTCAGAGCTGCGGGACGTGGACTTGACTTGGGAGGATGCGCGAGAGCTGGCGGCCGATCGCTTGGCCTGGAGGCAGTTTGTGATTCCATATGCTCCACATAGGGAGCGGATATGGTATAATGAATGAATGATGTAGGTAGATATGTTAATTTCAAGTAAGTTCGACTGTATGTATTAAATAAATATTGTGATTTAAAGTCGGTCGTAGCTAATAAGTGCTTATCAAAAGAGGCTAAGCTGGCGGTTCATAGTGCAGTTCTGGTACAAACAGTTATGTATGAAAGCAAAGTATGGAGCAGGAAAAAGAAAGACGAGAGTAGACTGAATGCAGGTGAAATGCGATCTCTCAGCGAATTAGAGGTAAAACTATATATGATTGGTGAACTACTGTCGAGTATGGAAAAGTGCCCTACCTCTCAGGGCTGGGATAAGCATATCACGACACAATTAATAGAAAGGATGATAAAATAATGTATGATGCCACTGTGCCTGGATGTGGAAGTCGAGAAGGCCGAGAAAGTCACGGCATGATCAAGTAACCAAAGTGCTTGAAAGTGGCATATAAAGAAGTCGGAATAATCGACGTGTGTGCATGAGATGATGTAAGCGAGGAAGCAAAGAGAAGTATGCCCAGGACAGAGAGTGTGTGGCGTTCTATCCTCTCTGCCTACCCCTTCGGGGAAATGACGTGATGGTTAGATCGTTTAGTGATTTCAATATCGATGCAAATGAACGCAGACGCGTCAAGTGCGATTTGTACACCCTCGTTTTTGTTATTTTTCCGGATAAATTAATAAAGTTGGTAGGTGGTAGTGAAAATTTGTAATTAAAGATCACATTAAATCCTAAGAAATTATTTAGCCAGTTTTAATTTTACCATCTTGCTTTTTCGTAACAAAATAAAAACCCAATATTAGTTTTCTGCAGGTTAAAAAAAAACAAAACATCCAAATAATGACTTACTAAGAAACCTTTCCATTTTAGGAATTTCTAAACAAGGCTGATAAAAATCTTTGTTTAACTTTTTTGTATTCATAATATTCAGATACCCTGAGGACAGGCTGAATCTTTTTTTACATGGTTATATTAATTTATGTTTGATGTATAGAACCCTTGACCAGAGCCTCGATATCATGAATGTAAGAGATATTATCATCTCTGAAGCATGTCCGCCCTATTCTGTTGCGGGACCATAAACTACATACAGCATCTAGAAAGGGTGACCACACTCAATTAAATACTTAGTAATATAAAAATTAAACTTCTTAAATCCATCCAATGCTATTAAATTGCGATCTTTCAGGCGAAAGTGTGGAAAAAACCATGTATGATAGGTGGCCTACTGTCGAAATTAGAGCAGAAATCGACAAAATTAAGAAAGTTCTTTTACGATGGTTCCGTCATGTGGAGCGAATGAACGATGAAAGAACGGCTAAAAGGATTTACGATGCGAGCGTGTCTGGTTGTAGAAGTCGAGAAAGGCGGAGAAAGACATGGCATAATCTAGTCCAACAAATACGTGACGTTCTATCCTCTCTGAAATAGCGTGAAAGTTAGTTAGTTAGTTAATTAAAATTGCCCTTGTGTCTAGATTTTTAAGTATTGGAATTTCTTTTTTACTGTATTTTTCTGAATAAGATCTGATCTGATAATGATTTTCTTTTGACTTGATCGATGCTGTCGCCATCTTGCTTGGAAAATTTGGCCCTGCAATCTGCTTATACATTTGCAACAGCAAAAATTTATAAGTTTATAATTTATAAGTTTTAAATTTATAATTTATAAGTCCTGCATAAAATAGCGTGACTGACCGAGAGTCCCCAAGGACTCTATAACAGTCGCGGGTGGAGGTGGGATCGATCCCTCAGTGTATAAGATCTGTATTCTAATTTAGTGTCTTTTCACCAATCGATGGGAGAACTTTCTATTTCTATAAAATAAACCAATAGTAACACATAACATCGTTTTATTTAATCACAATTAATTAAAGTCCATTTATTTGTAGACAAATCCTTTATTATTCCCTAAAGATTCATCTTCATAATCAAGAAAAATATTTACACAATAGATAAATGCATATAAGTAACAACATTTTAAATGTGTAAAAATACTTGTAGGGAAGTTATTGGATTATACCCATGCTGGGCTAATATAAAATATTATTGATATCCCAAAAGAGACAGAGAAGTTCTGGAAACTAATGTGGACATATATAAACATACTCACGACAGAACACACAATAATGTAAGTAATTATAAAAATTTAATTCTCGGTACCACTGGAATCGCTCATTGAAAGATTTGATAAATGCATGTAACAACGTGAGGCATGAATCAGTGTTGCTAATTGCCGGTCTCGATATGTTTTATGGTTTACACTTGCTTAACCGACTCCCCAATATTTCATCCAATAATACACACGATAAAATCGACTTACGAATAATCACTTGAAATCTTTCAACAAATAATCGTATTTCACTTGAATTCCAACAGCAAATATTTTACGGAAATAACTGCTACAGCTGGGTAGAAATCACCAACATGTCTACATGTAGATACAGATCGGTACAAGGTCGATATCTTGTGTCGAAAATCGTCGATACGACTAAGCCCGACGACTTGTATCGACCTCATTCACTCTATGTACAATTGTACACATTTCTAAATTTTTTCTATTATACTGTGTGGAACAAAACTCGTCGTACAACCCGAAAACTGGTGAATCTACATCGTATTTGGAGACGATCTTGTTATTTGACTTTTTAATCTGAGCTTGAAAAAAAAAATTTTTTCTTACAAAAATTTTCATAAGTACGATAGATTAAATAAAAAAATTTCAATATTGTTTTCTTTAAGGATTATATTAATTTGATACATGATATTTGATAACAAATTGCAAAAAAAATACAAAAAAAAAAATCAACTTCGTACTCAATTTTCTCAAAAACTAAGGGTCAAATAAAAAAATAAAAATTATACAAAATCGACTCCAAATATTATGTAGATTGAATGGTTTCCCGCTTGTACATTGAGTTTTGTTACACCCTGTACAATAAATGTTTATCTCAGCTTGGCTTTTTATTTCGACATTAGTATCCCTATCATACATAGTTTTACCCCACATTTCTTATATTTGTTCGAATTTATTTTAATAAGTACATTGATTGTATCCCAGGTATATTTTAAATATTTTTATGTGAGAAAACATATTGAAATAAATATTTCATACTGAATTGAACCCTCGAACTTATGCATGGTAACCAAATGCGCTATCCACAGCTCCATGAGTCAGATGCATCACATTTTAATATACATTTAAAAAAATTCAACTGGTCCGTTCAATTAAAATTCCCTCTGTAATGCTTTAATGCGTTTATTTCAATTCTGTGCTAGGTGCCCGCATTTGTTGACAAAACAATTCTAAAAACGTCATTTCTGCTCCAAATCCCGCGTAAAATTCAAATTGTTCCATTTCTTCCCGCCAAATTACTCAGGCACTCTGGAATTTCAGATTGGAAATGCCTGGAATATCTGCTGTATACAAGTTGGAAACCGTAACTCCTTATTAAGTTAAACCAACGATGCTGGTTTTACATAGATAAGCTGTTTTCTTTCGCTCCTAGTCATTGGAAGATTTCAATCATGAACTCAATCTCAATAAGTGTTCTTTTCATTAAAATTCAAACTTGTTAGAGGGAAACAAAATGATGAATAATACATTAAATAGATAGTAGAAGATAAATATAGTAAGTTCCTCCCAATGCCAATAGACGTAGTATGTCTTTTTTTACACTGCAAAATACAAATGGAACATACAATTTTGACAGCTCTCTTTGAAATAGCTTGTCTAGTGTTAACTTAACAGGTCTATGATTATATTGCATAATATTTATGTTATATTGTTGTGTCACTATTATTCCGGTGGTGCGATATGAAGTACGGTAGCTTCTAGACTCGTTCCATTGTTAGCAAATTCAATACCTTAATACCTATAAGTTTTATTTTCGCTTCCCACTCTTGGTACTCCCATAGCGTATAATTAAAGAATTGAAAACTATTGTTCATTTCTAATCAAAACTTTATTGTTTCTTAATGTCAAGAGTGAATGGCATAATATGCATAATTCTATATAATAATGTGTTGAATTTTACTGTAGATATATATTGTATTTAAATACCAAACTGACGATAAAAGTGACAATATAAATTACTACTACTCTCCCGTATCCGCACCCAATGCCAATGGTGCATAGAGCACTGTATTGGTACACCAAGCGCAGTGAATCCTGAGCTTTTGTTACACGAAGGCAAGATGATCGGTCGTACGCTTCAGCATCAGTCCAAGGTCTTGACCTTGAGTCAACAAGTACAACATTTGAGTGTGTCTTGTAGATAAAATACTGGATTTTAACCATTACGGGCTTGCATTCAATAACAATTTACATCTCAACATAGACGAGAAGTTTGGAAGGGAATATAGATATCTAGGCGTTAACAGGGTCATGGCGTTTACATCAAGTGGCCACTCAACCCAGCCAATGCCTCATAAAAAAGTCTGTAAGCGCCTAGATATCCATATTTCCTTCAAAACTTCTTATTTTCATGTAATAAAATAATGATTAAGGTGCACTTCACTTGATATACCGACGCAGTTCCCTATGCACCATTGGGTGCGGATAAAGGAAAGTGTAGTAGTAATAGCTTCTTGTCTCTGTTGAGATTTTAATTGATATTTAAATATTTTATATTCGAATTATTATTTCGGTGAAAACACCGTTTTGCAGTTGTGACACTTTTCTCCCCAATGCCAATGGTATGGTATGTATTGTTCTGTATCGTACTGTATTGTACATGGTGTAACAAAACTCGTAGTACAACCCGAAAACTGGTGAATCTACATCATATTTTGAGTCGATTGTCTAAATATAACTTTTAAATCTAATTTGAAATTTTTTTTTTTTGTAAAACGTACCGCAGAGTAAAATTGCACAAATTATTATTTAAAAAAATTCTTTTCATAAAAAATACCGCGGATTAAGTAAAAAAGTACGAATTCTTAATGAAATGCGTTTTTTTCTATTGTTTTCTTTAGGAATACTATTAATTTGACTTAATAAATGATATTTGATAAAAATTATAGGAAAAAAAAGCACCTTCTTAATCAATTTTCTCCAAAACTATGGGTCAAATATATTTTTTTAAAATGAAAAATCGACTCCAAATATGATGTAGATTCACTGGCTTCCCGCTTGTACATTGAATTTTGTTACACCGTGTATATAGAGATATTCACGTAACGAAATAACATTAACGCTTGAGATGACACGATACGTTTATTTCCTTGCGATTTCATTGCACAATTTTATTAACCTTTTTGGATATGCAAATCGTTAATAGAGATTCATATAATCATGCCTTTACTAGTGATTTTTAAAAGTAACATCATATTTTCAAATGCCGTGATCTCTCAAATATGCACCATGGGACTACATTCACTATTGTTTTTTTTTTAAATCTTCAAATCTGATTTAGGTATTTACTTGTAATAAAAAATATTAGTATGTACTGCTTTTTCTTTTATCTTTGCTCTTAATTGTATTTATTTTTTAACTGAAGGGGGAATAATGCCCCCACCATCCATCCACAGCGTTATAGAATCCTGTAGCTCAAGCACAGATAACTATCGACGTAGTTAAAAGCGTGCTATTCACGTGCTAACGCTAACGATTTGAGCGATCACAGTGACATTCGTTCGATACCGTGGTATCGATAGCCGAACATAGCCGATCTGATCCGAGCGGGGCCAATGCACGCTATAACGCGGCCTTACGTCAAACGTCAAATCATTGCGCTTGTCTGATTTTTTATTATTTCGACTGCTTTTCTCAATATTTGGCTTGCCGAAAACCGGCTAAATTATAATAAAGATTGAATGAAGATTTGTGCGAATAAGATATATCTCGGAAATGGCTCGCGACTAGTATGCGCTCGTTTAATAATCCCGATCGATAACTTATAACGCGTGTTCCATTGTGATCGCGAAAACGTTAAACATCCATGGGTAAGAAATCGTTATCACGTCGCTTATTACCGAATCGGTACTGATCTGTGATCGAGCAACTGGGGGACTCTCTTTCAGCTGCACATAGAAAAAAATATTAAACTATTTAAACTACTCTATGCAGTTTATTAAAGAGGAGGGAGGATAAATTTACAAATATATCCACTCCACCCCTCTAAGTCAACCCCCCCAGTGTCTCCGTTTGTTTATTTTTTAATTGTAAACTTTTTTTAAGTTGCAAAAGCTGACGTCTAATGAACTTTTTTATTGTTTTTTTCCACTATAATGCTGCGTCTTGGCTTGGCTTAGCTTATACGGACCTTGACTCATATCAATTCTTTATTTTTAGTGCTTTCACACAAACATCATTGTATAGATTACGCAGAGAACATCATGGTCTAAGCTTAAATTGAGAGGCGCACAGTTTACACCCGCGCTGTGCAAGCGGTGCATAATAGCCAAAATCAGTAGAAATAACATACTACCTACTTAAATACACGTCTATCATAAAAAAAGATCGGTAGGTACCTTTAATTTAAAGTTTTTAAAAAAAGAAGAAGATCGTCTGTGAATGAACAGCGATATTTTTTTTTTCTAGACGATACTTTTAATCTAGTGAGTTTTTTTCGTGCAACGTTACAAAGCATAGGATCAAGCAAATTGAAAATGTTGTAATCCACTTATGCACGCTTGAAAAATACTTCAAAAATTGAAATTCCACACCTGCATTATTCCGGGGCATTGTTGTTTCCAAATTCCAAAATGAATGGAATTACACCAACCGAAAATGGCTTAAATTTTTGAATATCCGTCCCATCCCTTAATCCCATTATTTACCTACGACCTAAACGTATTAGTATCAGTAACTTGTTTTAGACTCTATTTTTTTTAAATGCAGAGGATGTAAATTATATTTTGGAATACTCATTTTTCAAACTATTCTATTAATATTACCTTTAAATTACGAAAAAGAAGCTTTAGGGTCTCATTCAAATTGTACTATGAATACTAAAATGAACGAACTTAAAGCAGTTAACTTTTGGCAAATCGCAGAGATTAGTGCGATTTTATTTCTCTACCGCTTCATTGAAATTGTTTATTTTTTAAAATATGCTTAATTTTTTTTGCACCAAGCAGTGAAAATGTTTGAAAAAATTCCAGAAGGGATAAAAAAAGGAATAAAAGTGTCTGTATTTAAGTTTAGATTAAGAAAATAAATCGCAATTAACATGAAATAATTATGTGTAACTAACTAACTAACTAACCATCACGCCATTTCCCCGTAGGGGTAGGCAGAGAGGTGGATCCATTGTATGTTAGTAATTAAAAAATAATAAAAAAAAATTGTAAAATTAGTCCTCGGCACGGGTTACCCCAGTGAGGACAAATTTAGTATTTTTAATTTGTACTTTGCAATATGTTTCAAATAAATAAATAAAAAAAAAAAAAAAAAATAGAGCGCCGTACCACACTGTCCTGACAGACTTCCTTTGCTTCCTCTACATTCATACATCTTCTCATGCACATTCGCCGATTATTCCGACTTTTCACATGACCACTTTCAATACGCATATTTCACATACGCCGATTATTCTGACTTTTCACATGACCACTTTCAAGTACTTGACGTACTTGGTCAAGCCATGTCTTTCTCGGCCTTCCGCGGCTTCTACATCCAGGCACACTTGCATTTAAACTTCTTTCAGCCGTAAGGTTTTATGTGTAAGGTTTTTTTATTTGCACAAAATAATAAAGTGTTTATATTAGGACATACATAAAAAAATTGGTATGTACTACCTTAAGAACAAATAAATAAAAATAAATAATATCTCGACATACGTAAGAGATAGAGACATGTTTCTTGGACAGAAATGTGGCGGTCTGTATGAGCTGTAACGTGGTATTTTTATTTCACTTTTGACAAATTAGGATATAAGGAAGGTCTCAACCTGTGGCCGAGAAGAGGCGAGAACGCCAATTTTCTTTGGCAAGCGTGAAACTAAAATTGTGATGATAAATTGTCGACCAAAGATAAATCCATGCGCCTTCGCTTTACCAATTTTGCAAAACGTTTTTTAAGCAAATTGCTCCAAGCTAAAAGAGAGCATATGTCTTTCTTTTCTTTTCATAAAAGATAACTTTATTAAGTAAGATTCTCGAATTTATGCAGGTATGGTTGTAATTTTGAGCAAGGTTATAGTCACCGATCACATTAGCGTCATGAAATCTCAACACCTAATGGGAAGGTTTGATACAGGGATCTTTAGCAACTTTACTCATATTACTTACCTGATATCTACCTGTCGATACCTGGGTCAGTGGCTCTAAAACTTTAATTATTGAACATTTTTTTATTTTAAATTAAAAAAACTTTTGGTTGTCAGTTATTTAACGTAATAACGCCATAAGAAAACATTGATGAAAAATAGCATACTTTTATGAATTTAATTGAATTATTATTACTGAATTATCATTATTTTGTGTAATATAAAGCATGAGTTAATTGAAAATTATAATTTTTTCCATAAATTATCATTTTTTTTTTTTTTTCTTATTGTGTGAAAAGCTTTGTAAAAGATTAAGTGAAATTGCACAAATTCCTATTAAAATAAAATTTTTGCTTTTGTTTTTTTTTTACAGATTATTTGACATCAAAACGTTATTATTTGATAACGATTACTAATGATTTATCGAAGAAAAAAAATTCTTACTCAATTTTCTCGAAAATTTTGAGTCAAATAAAAAAAACAAAGCAAATTGTATTATTCCCATCAGTTATTGGGTATCACTTTGAAGTGGTTGATAAATAATTAATTAATTCTTGATTCGTAAAATCACAGTACTTAACGGTACGATATCTTGAAACAAAAATAACACCTCGAAAAGAAATCCATCCTGTTTTCAAGTCATAAAACTTAATATCCTCCTTATACGGAAGCTTATCTTGTAACAATAATAATCCAGACCCTTAACACCTAGGCATATGGTTCTGGTAAACATTTGAGCACCATTTGCTTTCGGCGTTCCTTTATCCGGAGTCTTTTTGGAAACAAAAAATAAAATAATGGGTGGTGGGTCCTTTGGAACAGGACCGCTTCGAACTTCTAAAGAGACCGCACTTATACACCGTGTTTCACGTTTACACCGCGAAACTTCGGAGGGTGATTATTCATGATAATCTGAGACGAAATCCTAATAATGTTTTTTAAACCAAGCAATTCTAATTTCTCAGGAATAAAAAAAGTATAAATGAAAAGTGTTGCGTTATATCCTAGCTTAACTGTCGTAATGACACACGTGGTTGTGTTTAGTCCGCCTCGTAGGACAGTGGTGGCGCATTTGGCTACCGTGCATACGGTCGCGGGTTCGATTCCCGTAGGAAGTCAACATGAAATTTTGATTAATTGTGATTTTTATATTAATTAATATTTCATGTGTGATACCTTTGACTGGTTCTGAAGCGTAAGACTGATCATCTTACCTTCGTGTATTAAAAAAATATCAAGATACACTGCACTTGGTGTTCCGATGCAGTGCCCTATGCACCATTGGGTGCGGGTAAGGGAAAGTAATGACACACGTGACCGTATAAACATTTGATTGGTGCGGGGCCCGCCCCTATTTTTAATTATTAGAAATGAGAATACCATGAATAATCTCCCTCTGAAGTTTTGCAGTTTAGGCGTGAAACACGGTGTATATGGAGCTTGGTGCTTTTGTTTATTATTTTGCTCCGCAGAGATGTTTCCAAAATTAGTTCGTTATTCGGAATATTAACATTTTTATCACGTTTAACATATCGATTTTGGTGAGATTTTGTAAATTTCGGCATTGCATCTTACAGGTTTTATTGTTTTGTAAGAACAATAAGATACCTTTACCTTTCTAACAAATAAATATTTGAATAGACTGAATGCTGTTGAAATGCGATCTGTCAGGCGAATGAGCGATAATATGATAGGTGTTCAAATGTCGAAATCAGAGCTTAATGCAAGGCTGAGATAAGCATTATCAACAAAATTAAGAGAGGGCTTAACGATGATTTTTTAATTTTTTTTTTTTTTTAATGTTAAAGAAACATTTGATTTCTTATGATATATTCAAAATATTTTTCTTTTCGGGCTGCTTTCAAATAGTCGGAAATAACTGTGTCAGAAAGCAGGAAACAAGTTGTGCTGGAGTGGGATTCGAACCTAGAGATTCTAATCCGGAATCCCCGAATCTACCACTAGACCACAACCCGGCTCTATTTGGTGCTCCATTGGGTGCGGATAAGGTAAAATAGTATTAGTAGCTACAATACATTGGAGATCCCAGTTCTGGTACATACAGAAGCCATGTAACACCTTCAGTTTACTTGCAATAAAACCTATTATGTTTACCCGGCTACTTCACACGTTCTAAAGCCTTTTAGGAACTAGGCTCTAATTTGAAAACTCGGATATGACAATGAAAGGGTTTTATAAAACTCGCTTAAGCTTCGTCTAGGAGCAAGAGCTGTAATATGAGGGCTTCAAACTATCGCCGAGAAGAGACCGGAACGCATGCAGGCGTGGAGGGAAATATTCTTGGAGAAAGGGCTTTCGTAGTTGCAAGTTGCACCTAGAAAAATTGGAGTGAACACAGCGGAAGCGCTCTGATTGGATAGGGATCTACCAACTTCTGGTCCGTCGTATTCATGCCATGTCTTCCTCGACTTCTATGTATTCCTTCGGATACATCCAGACGCACTTGCATTATTGCTTCTTTTCGCCCTTCTTTCATCACTCATTTGCCAAACATGACCAAACCACTGTAAAATCCTTTTCTTAATTTTTTCGACAATGCTTGTTCACCTCGCAGCATAGTGGTATCGCACTTGGCTACCGTGTATGGACTCGCGGGTTCGATTTGAGAAATATTTATTTACATGTGATTTTCATATTTATATTTCATGTGTGACACCTTGGACTGGTACTGAAGCGTATGACGCTTCATGTAATAAAAATTAACAAGATACACTGCACTTGGTGTACCGATGCAGTGCCTTATGCACCATTGGGTGTGGATAAGGCAAAGTAGCAGTAGTAGTATTCTTATCTCAGCCTGGAATTCTACTCTAATTTAGACATTTGCAGCATTTTATATATACTGATTAGGCTAAATTTCGACCGAACAATTGACCTAAGTGCCAAAAAGTTTAAATAAAATAAAGCTTTTACTTCCTTTAACTTTCAGCGTAATGATTTGTAAATATGACTACACCCACGATCATGACTTGTAATGATGATATAACAATGTTTACATTTCGTGAACCTAAACGAGGGAAATCCCTTCCAATATGTTAAGTGTTTGCACATGGCTTTCTGTCATCTCGATTTAAATCTCTTTATCAAATAGAAGAGTACGTTTTTCTTATCCCTTTTGTAAATATTTAATGGTACTTAGATCTATCACGTATTCGTGCTTGCATATAAAACCAGAAACTTGAAAATATTATGTACAAAAAAACATTAATGAATGCAATTAATTTAATTTTCCGTCATCAGTTTAAAAAAATGCAATTTCTGTATTGTATTGTATTGTATCTTTTTTATTTAGCTATAAAAAAACAGCTTGATACAGCTAGTAATTACAATATTATTTCTAAACATTTGACTATACTATAAACTACTTATTTTGATTTTACACTACACTATACTTATTTAAAACATATATTTTACACATTTTTTGACTAAATTTAAACTCTTCGCACATTTAACTTCATCTGGCAATTTTTCGTATTCCTTTAGTCCTTTATAAAATAAACTGTTTTGTGTTCCCGCTAATCAATACTTTGGGAGATTTTCTAATACCTTTTCACATCCAGTAGTGCAGAGTAATGTTAAATTATAACATAAAGGTAAGATAATCAGTCTCACGCTTCATAGTCAGTCCAAAATATCACAGATGAAATATTTTAAAGTGAAAAACATATTTAAAAAATATTTCATATGAACCTCGTCGGGAATCGAAACCACGACCTCATGCACGGTAACTCAAAGCGCTAACCACTTCACTACGAGGCGGCCGTTTGATCTAAAGTTTGCCTGAATAAAAAGACAAAAGTCTATTGTCTCAGTAAATCCCGGCGTCCTACCTGTAGAACTGTCTCCCTCGGAATTACCCTCACTCGGGCGCTTGTGACATACCCAAAAGTCGTGCACTAAGTGGATATTGTAGTTTTTCGGGGAATGTTTATCCTCAAATATACAAACATGGGTTCGATTCCCAAGGCTCGCTTTTTGTTTTTTTATTTTAAATTTTTCAGGCAGTACCGATTGATTTGATTTCAGATCTGGGATTTGAACTTAGGGTTTATTATATTTATTTATTTAATGAGGGAATCCACTGTTTTCTAAAGTAATTTTTTTCTATAAACTTACTATTTAACTAAACAAAAAAAATATATTTAATATTTTTTTATAAGTTATTGATGAAGATACGACTTTTTAAAGTTGCACATTTCAAATACCGCGCTAAATACCATTATGTACTAACTGCGTCATTTTTGCAGGGAGTGACGTCATAAAACGAGTTGTTGTTTAGGCCATGGTATTTCTCCAGCCCAGTAACAAAACTGTCAAAAATCTATGCAAACTGACGCGGGAAGCACCGATAAAATATACCGTCGACTCAACTGTCATATACTGTTAACAGCTGTTCTAGAGAGACTGAATGGCGGCCATCTTTTTTGCAATAGAAGCTTGTATGTAGATTGTGTTCCATATTAAAATGCCATGGAACGCGGCTACGGGGGTTTAAAAACGAAAACCGGAAACACTACACTTAGATACAAGGAGTGACGTCATTGTTTAAGATTTTGAAATGAATGCTGTTTTCAACATTTTTTATTAATTTTTGCGTGCGTTTTTGGGATATTTCATCCCACTTCAAAATTTTTTAATATTCGCGTCTACACGAAAGCATTTTTAAAATTCAATTCCGGCTAGCAGTGGATTTCCTCATTACAGGTAACTCTACAATGTGACAATATCTATCATTTTACAATTTTATCATAATAATTACATACACGGTTTTATTGCACATCAATTACAGAATTACACAGCATTATTATACACGTAGGTACTAGTTCAGACGATAAACTAAATAAAAAACTTCTACGACTACTTTCCCTTATACGTACCCAATGGTACGTAGGGCACTGCATTGATACACAAGTGCAGAGAATCTTGATCTTTTGTTACATGAAGGCTAAGACGCTGGACTCACGATACGGAGGTTCCGGGATCGATTCCCGGTGGGAACACAAAAATAAAAAGTGATTTTTCTCAAGCCTGGGTGTTTATGAAATTGTTCCCTCTCTGTAATTAGGCCTCCTGGCCTGTTAAGGTGATTAAATAATAAAAAAATAAGACGATCAGCCTTCAGCACGTTTCAGCGCCAGAAAAACCGAAAAACGCGGAAAACCACATTTAAATATTATTATTATTATGGATAATTTATATAGCGCCGTTTTCGTATAAATATACCTCAAGGGCCCCTCAAATATTGAATTTAACGGCTCGGGAAATTTAAAGTGAGCGAAAACTCAATTTCTGAGTAGAAAATACCATTATCAAAATTAATCAAAGGATTTAGAGAACATATAGGTCTTAAGTTTCTTTCGAAACATCACTCCAATCTCACAGTTGCGCACTTCCGGTGGGAGAGCATTCCAAGCCACAGGGCCCGCAACCGCAAAAGCGCGCTCTCCAAATTTTGTGCGCTGATTACGGATCGGTACTAAAACCCTGCCTATAGCTGTAGATGTAATATATGTATCATAATATATTAATCTACTTAGGAATCGAACCCGCGACCTTATGAATTATACCTATACTACTACAACTTCTGCTATGAGTAGTAGTAGTTATTTCATGAGAAAACTCATTGTAGAGATTTACTACACTACACAGTAGTGGTAAAGTTTTACTGAATTCTCGACTTACAATAATGAACATAATATAGGGTATTTTAATTAGCACATCATGCAGTTTTGTGGATTTTCGAATTTCCTACTGCATTTCATAAAAAACAAACATGCAACAGGCACATTTTGATTGGTCACTTCAAGCTAACTATCATTTAGGCATTTAGGCCCAAAAGTGGTCAAATCCACACAGCTCTCAGAAACAACTCAAGTCAAATCCGAAAGGTCTCCACCTCTGTACATAAGATATAAGGGCTATTGAAAGCGCTGCTTGTTGACTTTACTTCAGGTGACCATTTTTTATTTGTCTTCAAAACGGGACAATAACATAAATTAAACAAATATGTAAGATAACAATAAAAAAAATGTAGCAACATAATTTCAATTTTGTTTTCAATAGTCTCTACTTACTTACGTACTTACAGCAAAAAATAACTGAGCAGTAGATTTTTTAAGTCATAATATAATGCGTTTTTACTGCTTTTTATGAATTCAACTCCACAACAAAATGTGTACTTAGATACTTTCAAAATACTTTCATCCAATCTTTGACGATATTAATATTAATAGTTTATGTGTGATACCTTGGACTGGTACTGCAGCGTAATAAGACTGATCACCCTACCTTCACGTAATAAAATGATCAAGATACACTGCACTTGTTGTACCAATGTAGTGCCCTATGCATCATCGGGTGCGGAGAAGGGAAAGTATAAGAAGTAGAAATCTTTGACGAAGATTTTATGTACGCGTGAATTAATATTTTTACTCGTTCAAGGGCGCCGTGGGCAAAATTTTTAAAATATCTATACACATTTCACTATTTTTAACAATTTAAATTTTGTTAAGGGGGGTAGAATCTATCGTCCATGCGCTCAGTAGCTGCAAGACAAGAATCTATTTCCCTACAAAGTTATATCCGTTTACACATAATCCATCATTATGATCTAAGTATGTATTGACTTTAAAATATTTTTTATATCATGTATTAAAATCTGTTTAAACTATAGGAGGCTAGAAAAAATCCCAATCGTCCATGCGCTTGGTAGCTGCAAGGTGTTGTGGTCTAGTTCCTTTATTGTCAGCGCTCTTGAGGCGATTTCTCACAAAAATAGCGCTTTGTAAATCAACCATAAATAAATAAATTGTCCTTTTGAAAACGGGACGTGTGGTGACATTATTTATACTGCATACACACATACAAAACACCGAGTGTTTGTTGATTTAGTAAGAAACTTCTTCAAATACAAAGGTACAAAATAAAAAGTCTTTGAACTTTGTCCGGATACAATTTCCAAATGACTTGAAAGTCAAACTTCCTAAATATATGTGTATTTTTTCCCACGGTCTGCACGATTTCCGTTTTTGTTTTTTAAATAAGTGCATTGTGCTTTAAATATTTGCACTTAGCACTACTTATGATACGACGCAACGGTATCGAGTCGAATCTGCTAAAAATATTGAAATCTGAATCATAAAACTTACTTTTATCATAAAATTAACTTTTTATAATAAATTTTACTTGTCATAAAATTTAAATTTCGATTTCCGTGCTTTCAAAATGTTTACGAGTATTGGAATAATTAAAATTTTAATGTGTACGTGTACATATTAAAAAATAAAATCAACTACAGACTTAAGGACCGGGAAATAAATTTGTAAATTTTTAGCAGAACAACTATTTTGTTTATTGAGTCGTCGAAAGAAAGCTTTTATTTGTCTTAGAAAAATAGAAAAACTTTTTTAAAATTTCTGACCAATATGTTGTATCTATTCATATTAAAATTACGACTTCAGTTATAATGAATGTGCTCAACAAAGATTAACCAAGTAAGTAAGTATTCATTAAAATTATTAAATATTAAGTATTAATATATATATAATACAGGTTATGTTTTTCTGGGTTATTATGCCGTGTTTGTGGGCTGATCTTCAGGCTTCAGCTTCGAATTAGCTCCACTGATATTCTGCGGTCTAGTCCAAAACACAACTAAGTATTTTATTTTCCAAATTACCCAATTTTTTATACTTTAAGGTTTTCATATTTGCCGCTCTGTCAATGGATAAAAAAACGTGTTTATTTTACCGATAAACGAATGAGTATACATGCGTACTTTAGTGTGCCGAATGTTACCGAGAATTACCGCAATGTTTACGGAGAATGAAGCCATCAAGTTGGTCGGTATTTCTTAATCCATGTGTGGCCTACGACTTTACTGCACTTCTTAGAAGTCTATTTCCTTTGATTAACGAATTCAAGATCACGGCACTTCGTTTTATAGCCCTGAAGTTTAATTTACGAGGCTAAATTAGTTTTCAATCTTCTAAGAATATTTTGAAATTTTTCTGTTTTTATTTTTTCCGAAATTAAAAAACAATTAGGTAGTTCGTAATATTAATTGAGTAAATATTACTATACCCAATCTAATTTTAAGAGTTGCACAAAAATCGAAAATCGCAATTAAATTAAATTAAACTAAATATTATTGATATCTCAACAGAGACAGAGAAACTCTGGAAACGAATGTGGGTTATCTAGGCGTTTACAGGGCTTATGACCTGTCATTGGCTAGGTTAAGTGGCCACTTGATGTATTACAACATTCCCCATTCCGCCCATCATCTGACAACCATGTATGTCAAATTTTTGAAACTTGTATTTATGTTAAGTTTGTTACAGAAGAATCCACATGCGAGTTGTGTTGTCGACAGATTTGAAATATTTTAAATATTCTTTCCCTATAGTGACATCTGTTGAGAATATAGTTAAGCATTTTTTTGGGGCAATCTAACTTTATTGGTGTAGGTAAGGTTCATCCGAACTTGATTACTTACTAGAAGACGCCTGAAGATATCCATAATATCTGATATCAGCCCAGCATGGGTATAATCCAGTAATTTGTCTACAAGTATTTGTATTAATTCAAAATTTTGTTGTTAAATTAAACTAAATTAATATCGCAAAAAGGTCCGCAAAAGATTAATTTATTTCTACGACTACTTATCCATATCCAAATTCAATAGTGCACATGGCACAGTTTCTTGTTTAGAAAACTGTACAGTCTGTCAAAAGACACGCTCAATATGTATATTTTTAAAGCGCGATCGTAAGTTATTATCGTATGTTTGCACACAGGAAATCGTTAATATAGCTAATAATATAAATATGTTACAGACTTGTTTTTTACGTTTTTGAAAAAACATTAACTGTCAGTTGCTCGATCACAGATCACTATCGACTCGGTAATAAGCGACGTGATAACGATTTCTTACCCATGGATGTTTAACGTTTTCGCGATCACATGGAACACGCGTTAAAAGTTATCGATCGGGATTATTAAACGAGCGCTTCTAGTCGCGAGCCATTTCCCGAGATATATCTTATTCGCACATATCTTCATTCAATCTTTCTCGAGTGCCGTATTGCATTTAGCCGGTTAGCCGGTAGCCGAAAAGCAGTCGACATAATAAACAATCCGACAAGCGCGTTAATTGACGTTTGACGTACGGCCGCGATATCGCGTGCATCGGCTCCGCTCGGCTCAGATCGGCAATGCTCGGCTCGGCGAACGTGGTATGGAACGTATGTTCTTTGTGATCGGTCAAATCGTTAGCGTTAGCACGTGGTTAGCACGTTTTTAACTATGTCGATAGTTATCTGTGATTGAGCTCCAGGTCAGCCAAACGTCGAGCTGACCATTCAATATTCCATACTACAGTTTTCGCTTTATACGGGACAGTTTGCAAACTGCACAAAAAAATGTACAGTTTTCTGTCCCGTACAAAGTGCGCTTACGACTTTAAGAAAAAAAAATTAACAACCTCCACTCGTATGCGATGTTGATTTTTTTAATTTATTTATTTATTTATTTTATTTATTGAAATAAATAATTTTACAGTAGTCGTTATGAAACTAACACAAGTTTTGTCATAAGGATCTACAATAAATAAAAATAAAACAAAACTAAACAAAAAGAAAAACATTTAAACAAATGAACAAAGTACAATGATTATAGAAACTATACATAGATAGTAGTACCTACAATCCGGAAAACTGGTGAATCTACATCATATTTGTAGTCTAATGTGTAATATGAGTTTTTTTAACTGAACTTAAAAAAAAAATTCTTCTCATAAAAGCTTTTATTAGTACATCAGATTAATTAATCTTTAAAATACACAAATTCTTATTTAAATGCTGTTTTTGATTTTGTTTTAATTATGGATACTATTAATTTGACTTGATAAATGGTATTGTTATTAAGTGCTTATCAAAAGAGGCTAAATTGGCAGTGAATAATGGAGTTCTAGTACCAACCCTTATGTATGGAAGCGAAGCATGGAGTTGGAAAAATAAGGATGAAAGTAGATTGAATGCGATCTCTCAGGCGAATGTGTGGTAAAACTATCTATGATAGGTGGCATTATCGACAAAATTAAGAAAGGTCTTTTACGTTGGTTCGGTCATGTAGAGCGAATGGATTTTGAAAGAACGGCTAAAAAAATATATGATGCGACTGTGCTTGGATGTAGAAGTCGAGGAAGGCCGAGAAAGACATGGCATGATCAAGTAAAACAAGTTCTTGAAAGTGGGCATGTAAGAAGTCGGAATAATCGACGTGCGTGCATGAGAAGATGTATGAATGTGAAGGAAGCAAGAGAAGTGGGCCAGGACAGAGTGGTGTGGTGTTCTACCCTCTCTGCCTACCCCTTCGGAGAAATGGCGTGATGTTTAGTTAGTTAGTGATAAAAAAATGCAAAAAATTATCCAAAAAAATCAACTTCGAACTCAACTTTCTTGAAAACTATGGGTCAGATAAAATAAAAATTCAACGGAATCGACTCTAAATATGACGTAAATTCACTGGCAATTTGACATCTCAACAAAGACGAGAAACTTGGAAGGGAATATGGATATCTAAGCGTTTACAGGTCATAATTAATGACAGGTCATAAGCCCTGTAAACGCTTAGATATCCATATTCCCTTCCAAGTTTCTCGTCTCTGTTGAGATGTCAAATTGTAATTATTAGCCCTTAATGGGTGAAATCCAGTTTTTGTCTACAAGTATTTGGACACACTCAAAATGTTGTTTATAAATTCACTGGTTTCCCGCTTGTACATCGAGTTTTGTTCTATTCATGGTGCGATATGTACAAGTCTGTATTTTCAATAGGATGGACGACGCGAGAACTCCCATGCCATAATGACTGTCGAGAATCAGGAGGGATAAGGTTTTATGGGTCGTGGCTAATCGGGAACGTGATGCTTCTACAGACCAGCGGTCCCGGGCTCAGTCTCTGGGAGTATCAGCCTAAGTTATTGCGTGGCACGCTGTCATCGTAAATACGGAATTAAGCGGACACTGCTCAAAGAAAGGAAAGATGTTTTATTCGGGGGTCGGTGGACAGGGATATAAGAATCTTCGCAGACATTTTTGGCTAAAAAAAATTGTGTTTTGACCTATAGAACATAGGGTCAAGATAGCGGAGCTCATTAAATGTGTTTTTTTAAAAAATAAACTAGTTAATTTAAAACACTTTGTTTTTAACTACTTTTTTATTTTATTATTAAAACTCCCGACCGGTTTCGAAACAACACGTGTCTCTTTGTCAAGAGTATCTACAAGAATCAATGAAATTGGATAATGAAGTAAGTTGTGTCAGTGCATATGTTCAGGTCTATTGTTTGTCTAAGGTTGAGAGATGAATGGATGTGTGGGTAATTTATGACTTTTTTATGGATTAGGTATCTTTAAGTTAAGAATTGATTAATTAATAATTAAATTATAGAAAATTATAGTTAATTTATAGAAAACTAAGACCATAAAAAACTGGTAGGTAAACTAATATTCTCTTTAATTACTAATTGTTTTTACTTCGCTACTACCTTAAGCTGTCTTAAAAAATAAAAAACGCCATAAGGAGGCTCTCCATATTTTTTTTCTTTAGAATTCACACGCTTTTCAATAATCGTTTACGATGTTTCCCTACAAAATAGATCAAAGTAGGCGTATGTTTTAAATTTTTTCAAGGCCATATAGTTGTCAATAAATCCAGAACAACATTTTTTAAATCACCAAAAAACAATTACTTTTTTCATAAATATGCAACAAGAGGCTCAAAAAATATAAGATTAGAAAAGAAAAGAAAAACTATTTCACAGAATTGTCTCATGTACAAGGGCATTAAAATGTATGAGAAGATGCCAGAAGAAATAAAAAATTGAACAAAATTTAAAGTTATTTAGGGCTAAGTGTAAAAAATATATGTGTGAGAAATAATAGTATGGATAAGAAATAGTTAGGAAAAAAATATATTAAGTGTAATGTAATAAATATTAGTCTATGTAAAATTATATCGTACTAAATAAATATAAATAATACAAAATACAAATAAAAATTCTAAAGTTGGACTAGAGCCTTAAAAATGTTAAAGATATTTTAAAAATCGCAAACATGAACAATAATAATTGCACAGTAGTTCTTATCCAAGGATCTTTGAATTTCTTTGTTCTTAGACAAGGATTTTGAAATGAATAATTTCAATTTCCTTGTTTTAAGCATTTCTTTCTTTTTCTTTAATTGATACACAACGTTAGTGATGCTTTGCGAAATTTCTATTAATTTATTTAGCTGTTTCTCATGAAGAATTTATGATGAATTATTTGAAAATTAAAATTATTGATGTTTAGATTGTAATGTTTTGGTAGTTTAATAGTTTGGTCATGTGGAGCGAATAAGTGATGAAAGAACAAAGGTAGGTACGTACCTGCATATTCATAAAAAATTCTGTAAAGTAATGAAAGAAATTGTTGTTTAAAAAACGTTGTTGCAAATTAAGCACAATCATGTGTATGTAGCAAATTTGTCTGTAGCACTTATGACCCTTGAACATTGTTTAAATTCTATTAAAATTATCATATTATTTGTAAGAAATGCAATAAGCAACGTAAGTCTTTTTGCGTTGTTATTGTTCTTCTTCGTTATTCCTGCATCCCAAGTGTCTGTAATTGTTCCGATCTGCACTTAAAGGCAAACTAACTTATAAATCATGTAATGTAAATCAGTGCTGTGTTCTGTAAAGGATATTCAGTTATCCTGAACAATGTGAAGGAAAACATAAAGATCGCAGTTAAACGGAAAACACAATGAAACTATTCGCCACGCCATTTTGACAAAAGAGAATGATAGGCCAGTTTCTGACTAACAGGTCAGTGATAAAACAATAAAAGCAATTTATATAACTGATATAATATATACTGAACCTTGTGCATAATGCTTGAGAAAGAAAACCGTTAAATCATTTCTCCATAATGCATTTATTTATTTATTTCATATAATACAGTATTATATATTCCTAAACAAATTACTCTATCCTCTCCAAAAAAGAGGCAGGCACTTGTGCTTGGAAGGGACTTATGCGTTTTATTAATTATTTTGTCATTTTTCTAGATAGTATCTTCACCAACGACTTAATTAACACTTAAGGCCCCTTACGGGGTCCCCCATACATTCATGTACGTCAGGGCAAAATTCCCTTGTACTTCATGGTTCATTAAATAAAAATGAAAAAAATATGACGTAATTATTAATTCTTTTTCTAGTGAACTATCGGACTAAATTTTTATTTAAATATTTCGTTGAATCACAATTAATTTAAAGAAACCCCCTGTTTTTATGAACATTTGATGCATAACACAAAAACAGTACATATAAGATTTTTTTTTAAATGTATTAATGAATACGTATATATCTAGTGCATTATCTGATTAAAATTTGTAAAACATTAGTAGATTTTTGATTATATTAAATTCCGTAGATTTTACTACATTAAATTTGAAAAAGATTATCGTGTACGCGATGCACGCGATGTACGCGATGCAAATAATAATGAAACCAAACGGCGCGACGTTCGATCGGATTTTGGTCGTGTTTTAACGAGCGCTCATCCGGGCGCTTACTACATTTTACAATTAACAAAGGGTGGACCTAGTAGCCCCTTAAGCAAAAGACTGACCTTGACTTTATGAAATAAATTATCAAGATTTTCTTCACTTGGTGTACCAATGCACCATTTGGTGCGGATAAGGGAAATTGTTATTAGTATAATTCGAACAACTCTGAAAGGTCTATTTTTTTATGTTGGTGTACCAACTATATCTGTACATACCTACGTTATGGCGAAAAAGATATTTTAAATCGTTTTTCGCGAGACGCATTCTAGTCATTTTTAGTACCTAGCAGTTTGCAGTTTTTCTCCAACTTATTTTATTTTGATACAGTTACATATACATCGTGTAAAAATTCTCAATGTACAAGCGGGAAACCAATTAATGTATGTCATATTACTCATATTAGTAGTCGGTTTTGTAGAAACTACTCGAGAAAATTGAGTACGAAGTAGATTTTTTTTTTTTTTTACATATTCTTATCAAATATCATTCATTTATTCAAATTAATACTATCCATAAAAGAAAACAAAAGTAAAACTGAATTTTCATGACAAATTGTCCAAACTTATGAAAGCTCTTACGAGAAGATTTTGTTTTTAAAGCTCAGATTCAAAAATTACACATTCAACTCCAAATATGATTTAGATTCACCAGTTTTCGGTACCTACTTACTTCGAGTTTTATAAAATTCCATGTATTCCATGTTTTATTCCATGTATAAAAATGAATTAAGAAGTTAAATATAACTAGCTGTAGCTAAAATCACTCGTTTTTTGAAAAACAATCATTTTAAAGAAGGTTAAAATATAAAGAAGGTTAAAATGTAAAGGTAAAATCATTCTTACTATAAAGACCATAACTATAACATAATCTACGTCACTTTTTATTTTATATATTATAATTATTTCCCCTCTTCTTCTTCTGGTATAAAGATACCAATATCTTGTATTCATTCTTTTTTTAACTATCTTGTTTACATTTTCTGTTATTTTTTTTTTTCTACATGACTTTATCTTTCTCTTTTGCCACGTGCACACTGTATGACTTTCACAGTATACCCACAAACAGTCTATGCCTTGGTGGGATTTTTGTTTATATATAATTTTTTTTTAGTGTACGTACATGTATATATGTGTTTTTTAACGTATATCTATGTAAAAATAATTTTTTCTTTTAATTTTTTTTTTTTTTTTAATAAAAAAAAGAGCATATTAAAATTGGAGAGACATCTTCAGGCGTCTTCTAGTAAGTAATTAAGTTCGGATGAGCCTTACCTAAACCAATAAAGATTGATTGCCAAAAATGCTTGACAATCCTCTCAACAGATGTCGCCAGTGAGAAAAAACCTTGTAATGCGATCTTACGAACGCGAGTTCAATATATACAAGTTTCTAAAATTTGTCATTTATTATGGTTATCAGATGATGGGCGGAATGGGGAATGGGAATATATCAAGTGGCCACTTAACCCAGCCAATGACAGGTCATAAGCCCTGTAAACGCCTAGATAATCCACATTCGTTTCCAGAGTTTCTCTGTCTCTGTTGGGATATCAATAAGTCTCTTTAGTTTAGTTCTCAGGTACCTTTTATCATTTTCCTAGATTACTACTATCTGCCTGACTAGGTGTCAACACCAATTCAATCAAAAATTAAGGCCAACTTAAATAAAAAGACAAGTCCCTTATCTTTTCTAAATTAACATTACATGTTTCGTATCAGATTCAATGATCAAATGTCTAAAAAATCATAGATTCAAAAAACAGCGTGTGATTTTTTAGACTAGTCTTCAAACACTCATTTAAAATTGTTCAGAAAAATGATTTGAAGCGGAGTAATTTGGTTAAGTTATGTCTGAATACAGCCTAGTTTACACGCGGTATTATTTAGTAGAGTTGATTTATTGTCTTGAGGTTTAGACTTTTAAATTAAACTTCTATCATAGAAATTCTCTGTATGCGTTTTATTTGATAAAAAATCTATTTGAAAATTTTTATTTGACAAGAATTGGTTTGAACTTATTGCTGCATATCCCCGTAAAAAATAAATAATATTTGATTTACATTTTTTATTGACATTACTTGGTGGAGTTCCATGATTAAATTATTAATATATAAGTAATTAAAGTTAAATAAAAAATACTTGGTACACTTCCACTTTTATTTATTTTGATTTTTACCAGTCTGAAGATGCCCGTTACAGGGTGAAAGCGCTAACTGGTCAAAATAAATAAAAGTGGAAGTGTACCAAGTATTTTTTATTTAACTTTAATTTGTTTTATATTAATAATAAATAATATTATTAAATTTATAAACAAAATAGGACAAATTTTCAGAAATTATAGAATAATCCTATCTATGCAAGGCTTTACTTATTTATTGAATACCTACCTATCTACCATTTTGGCTACCGTGTATGAGGTCGCGGGTTCGATTCCCGTCGGGGGTCAACAAGAAATATTTATTTACATGCGATTTTCATATTCATGTTTCATGTGTGATACCTTGGCCTGGTACTGAAGCGTAAGACTGATCATCCTTCCTTCATGTAATAAAATGATCAAGAGTCACTGCACCATTGGGTGCGAATAAGGGAATCTAGTAGTAGTATGAAGTATGCCTATAATAAGTGCTTCACAAGAGCTTGGAACAAGCGGATTGAGGCAAATCCTAGACATGTTTTCCTTTTAGTTCTGTCATGAGCACCGAACGAATACCAAAGAAATAGAGGATAATTTAATGTTCCGTGAAAACTTGCCTTAATTGAATAATTACAATGACACGGAAAGATTTATGACCATTACACGGCTAATTAATCTTTTCTCAAAGCAGATGTCTTGCATTACAGAGGTTTATAGTTTGACATGTGGGACAAATCATCCTAAAAATGAATCATTCAGATCTTCTGTCATTAAGATAAAATACCTTCAAACATGCAGACGGGTGATGCAGTTCATAGCTTTTCTGTGGGTTTATTTGACTGAAAACTTTCACAAACTCCAGGTAGATATAGTCCATGTTATTTAAAACCTCAAATAAACATGTATTTATCAAATTTCACGGTGATTAAAAATTAAAAATATCCAGTCATAATGTAATGAGTTGATTCTATGGTAGAACCAAGAAGTATTTTGGTGATTGTTCCGTGAACTAAACATTGGAGATGGTATCATATAGAGTTATGACGATGATTATTTAACTAGAGTTTGTGGTGGTTGAGTGGAAGGTAGTTGTAAAAAACGACTAAAAAAAGAAGAAGAATTTATCACTAGTAATGTTTATTTTACATATACAGGCTATTTTCCTCCGTTCCTTGTCATGTCTTAGTCCTTGGAAAATTGAGTCCGTGCACTCAATCTTAACTTGTTAGTGGGATAATTAAAATGTATTAAATGGTGGAAGATAAAAATAGTTGTCTTTTTTTCACTGCAAAATATAAGTGGAAAAAAAACTTTTGACAGCCTTCTTTGAAATACCTTGTCTAGTATTAACTATGCTAATATCCTTAAAACTGTAAATCTGGGCCAGCTCCTTGAACAGGTTAGGGTGAATCAATCTAATTGGCGAGATAATTATAAGCATTATTTGCTCACGTTAATACAACCTTCTCTTTTTCACTGTTTTCTAGTTAAAATTTAATATATTGAGTCTCACGGATTATACAGTTTAGAAAAATCGATGGAGTTATGCTAGATAGAAAAAGGACTAATAATTTTTAAAAAAACTTTAAAAATGTTTAAAAAAAATCAAGATAGGCACACTACACTCGGTGTATCGATGCAGTGCCCTATGCATCATTCGGTGCGGAAAAGGGAAAGTAGTAGTAATTTTTTTTTTAAACTAGGGAAAGGGGCTTTCATTGTAGACTCTAGCGCTAAGGCCAACCTCCTTCCTAAATCTTCTAAGCTAAAATATCTAGTATGATGTGTGTTTTGTATACCAACATTCCAACATATACATAAATATTATACAAACCTTACAGTTCTGCCAACACCAGAATTCGTGGGAGTAAGGCGCCTCCCGCCAAACATCAAAGCCCGAGCCGCTATTGGCTGAATTCTGGTAAACATTCGGCACTACTAGGCGTGAGGCGTTCTCAAATCAAACTGGTCGTGGGAAATTCGATTTGAAATTGGAACAACATTGCTTGCGTTTGAAGATGGGATGAAAGATATTTGAATAGATAATGTGAAAAAGTCGCTTGCTTGTTTGAAATTGTAACGTAAAAGTGATCGTGGAAGGCTCAAATGAGGGGTTAAATATAAAAATTCTTATTTTATGTTGTTTTAAAAGTCGCTTGTATATTTGAAAATGGAATGAAATATATGATCGTTGAAGGTTTGAAAGAACGGCATGAAACAAAAATTACTTGCATTTTTAAAAATAGAATGGATGACAATAGAACAAGAACCTATAAGGTTCAAATGGAAAGTGTAAAACAAAAATTGCGTGCATTGAAAATAATTGAATAAAAAACAATGATGGAAAAGTTAAAATTTTCATTCAATTTTTACTGGCTTTTAAATGTTAAAAATATTTTAAAAAGCTGAACAATATAAGAGCGATATCATAATTTTTCTCAGAAGTTAAATACATCACCAGCTCCCCGCCAAAATAAAAATTAATCTATTGTTCTATACACATACCTACTAAAATAGTTATTGTTGCATATTTTATAGATATTTCGTTTGTTAAAATTTGGGTATATTTGGTTTTAAATGTAAATTGTATTTTATCATGATTTATTTTGTTATATAGACCTACGAAACAAAAACAAAAGTGTAATTATTATAAATGAATGCCTTAGTACGGGTTTCGTCCAGTGAGGTATTCAGCTAGTAAAAAACGTTATTAATTAAGATAATGTGAAATAAATAAATATTCTGAGTAAACGTGAGAAGAACTACAACCACCTAATTTTTATTAATTAAAAAAAAAGAAATTATACGTGCACAAAAAAAAACTGTTTGTACTGTCTATATTATCTTCCTTTCCCCCGAGTTTTTCAAGGTGTATGAAACATCTGAATTCACTACAGCAGATCGTAGGGCAATGAATCAGCGCAGAGCTTTGAGAAAGCTCTAAAGTGGAGCTTATAACGCACGCAAACTTTCCCGTTACCAAATACTTTTACCCAAACTTTCCAGCTATTTCTAGTCGGGTACGTTTCAGGGGCACTTTTCATGACCCAAAGGTCAGAATATAATAATAGTAAGAGTAGATACACGGCATATTCACATAAATTACACAAACATTATTTTGACACCGAAACAATAAAACAAGTAATAAAATATTGATGCAAAATTCATGTTATGTAAATTAGAATAAGTGTAATGGTTAATGGTCTACTATTCGTTATCAACTTAAAATTTTATTCAACGAAACCATTTTTGTAGTATAATTAATAAAAATAAATAATGTAACTAATAAGCATAACCATCACGCTGGCGCCGTTAATAAGATAAGTATAAGAAAATATGGTAAATATTTTTCAAAAAAGATAATTATTTTTAAAATAAGATAAATATTTATAAAACTAGGTAAATAATGTAAATATTTTAAGGGATTTTTGTGGTGAGTGTTTTTCAATGTTTTACTTGGTAGATTTTTTTTTTGTTTTATTTAACTTTTTATAAAAATAAAACAATCAAAATCTTAATTTTTTATTTGTTCTCTATCAATTTTAGAAAACTAAGGGCCGGGTGCACCAAAAAAAGTTTTAGTTAATCAAGGCAAACGTCAAATAATATTCCGTTCACTTCAGAACTACGGAACGAGGACCTAATGGGAATCTCATCGGGCCGCTTTATCTTGGAGGCAGTTCGTGGATTCAAGTAACGATAATAGGTACTTCCCTAATATGGGGAAATATGTTTAATATAATATTAAAATCACGCACGCGCCGTTAATAAGAAAAATTAATAAGGTAATATTTGTAATTTTTTACCCCACAAGTGTTTATATTTCAACATGAAGATAATTATTGTTTAAAATAAGATAAATATCTTATAAAACTAGGTAAAATTGTAAATATTTTATGGAATTTTGTGGTGAGTGTTTTTCAATGTTTTTTACGGTAGATTTTTTTTAACTGCATTATAGTCGTGTGGGAAAAAAAAAAAATCGTAAAAATGTATAATTTTTTATTTTTTCTATCAATTTTAGAAAACTAAGGCCGGGAATTGGTTAGGGTGGGGTGAAAAGTCGGGAGGTACCAAAAAAGTTTTAGTTAAGTCAAAAAGGCAAATAATAATTTGTCAAATTTGTATAGTACGTTGACTTCAGAACTAAACGAGGAATCCTTTTTTCTATCATGGGAAGTACGGAATCGGGGTTAGATAATGCTTATTTTTGGATTTCGCATATCGTGGGAAGTTCATGGTCCAATTAGGCAGCTTAACGTTATTCAAGTTATAGGATACTTTCGATCGATTTTTTTGGGATTATAGTACTTCCCATATTTTTATTGGTACTCCCATATAATTCTTTGGATTTTTCATGAAATAATGTTATTACCATGACGCACGTTGTTACCTTGATACATCTAATGGGTAAAATTTTGTACACCTTTATAAACCCGTGAGTCACCCCAATTATTATTTTGTGGTTCTTATACAGACTAAAGTCATGCGAAAACCCAAAGCACATCGTAAAAATGTTGTAAAAACTTCACTTTTGACACCTTTCTTAGCTCGCGTGAAATGGAAAGGTTTTTATTTATTTCGTATTAATACGTTTAGGATCCAACAATGGAAAGGAATAACAATAAATGTCACTTAATTTTATCATGATTATTTTTACTGAATCCCCGAAATGAGAATAAATTTTCAATGATTTATCCATGGTAGGTGATAATAATAATTTATTTTCGCATCATCGTTGAAACAGCATAACAACAAATAAATTTATTAAGAATAAAACTAAAAATATAATCATGCAACAACAATACAACGAACAGATAAAAAATGAAATAAAATAAAATCATTGTATTTTGTCTACCGAATAGGGTTCTTCCAGATAACATGAATATCCTTGAAAACGCTATAAAATATTTTAAAGTATATTTTTTACAATTCCAACGATATAAATGATCAAAAATTTTGTTTTTATTTATAAATTTTATGTTTTAAAAACACGAAATTACGAGTGACTTTTAACGCCCGTTATTGGCTAATGACGTCATACCCGTCTACCGTGGAAGGCGTGAAATTCATTCCGCAGTGAGCGCCTATATTGCTGTGACGTCACACCGCATGCGCGCTAAATGGGGGATCTTGCGAGCGATTTGAAAAAGCGCTTTTGCAAACCGCGCTAAAAAATTCATATGACATCGTAAAAATTTAAAAAAAATCCCTTGATATTATAGTTTTTCAATCATTTTTTTGAATAAAAAATAAAAAATCGGAAGAACCCAATTCGTCATATTATCCAAACTACCAAAACAGCTGTCATTAATAATAATACAAAATATAAATAACACCCGGGGGGTGTCTCTATCTAGTTATCAAAATACATAATTAATTAATTAACCAGGAAATGGCGTGCGCCTGACAACTTCAAAACCACCAAAACATCGGGTATTATCTTAATTATAAACTTACAGCTTCAGGGTTTATTACCTGATACTATTATATTATGGAAGGAAGTTTAACTGATCATGTTACTGCCATTTTGTAAACCAAATCACTAATAATGTAAACACGAGAAGCAACAATGGGGTACAAACTTACTTATCTGATACGGCTTCCTTTGTCAAACCCTAGAGGCACACCGCGGGGTAATAAAGATCCTGCAATTTAGAAGTAACGCAAAGTCTCGAGGTAGTAAATTCGAGTATTAATAATATCTCAGTAACATACAATTATTTATTGAGTTGGCATATATCAATAAACATCGATAAACAATAATATTTGTCACGATACGTAGAGTAAAAAAATTCAATAAAAATATAAGGAAAACCTAGTTTGATTTCAACATTATAACTAAGAGTTTTTATTTATATTTTAATGATATGCACACATAGCTATATAGGTATAAAAAATTGACATTAATATTTCAAGGCAATATATATACATAGTCATGTATCGCTAAAAATCTACAACACACGTTTTAAAGTGTGGGTGTATTGACCTAAGCGCTGGAGTCTTGAGACGGTGGAATTCGATAATATAATGTAATGGTGTAATGCAATTTTTAGAGCATTTGTATTTATGTGCCCTTTTTGTGAATTCTTTTTCGAAGAAAAATACCTAAAATTTATTCTAATTTATATGCAGGTGTAAAAAATTCTAGTAACGCCTACGTTTTTTTCTTACTTAAAATTCTTATTATCTTTAATCATAGGTATATTAAACGCGGGGTGAAAATAGCCCATTGGGCCGAGCCAAGGTTAGGGTAATTCGACGCCCCCGGGTTACAAATTATTCAATAAGCAATTTCCTTTGCAGTGCTTCTGGGTCTGAGTCACCCCATAACTGCACCTCTGGGGTTACAGACACCCAGGGGTGAGGGGAACTCTCGATGATTTCAGCTACCGGTGTCAAATCACCCAGCAAATTAGCAGTGTGGTCCGTGTAGGGGTTGATACGAGTCATGGATACAAGTTACAAACTGAGCGATGACGTATTTATTAGGGAATCGAATGATTTTTATAAATTTATTGATTTATTTAAGCCCTTTAAACTCACCAGAAGGCCAAATAAGGCCAATAATACCACAAACACCCATGCTTGAGAAAGATAACTTTTTACCACCATATCGTGAATCCAGCGTCTTAGCCATTACCCTACAGAGACCGCCTATTTTATTTAGTTGAATTTTCTCCTTTCTTTTTAAAATTTAATTCACCCGCATATTAATAATTATTTTGAAAAAAAATTGAAAAAAAAAATGTGAATGAAATTTTCCTCCAAGAGTGAATTTTCCTTGCCCCACTGTTCTATACTTGTAGTGAGGTCTTTGCTGTGCGCTGTATTTTCAAGAAATTAATTATGTTTACAACATACATAATATACAAAGTACATAATGTTAGTTCAGCTCAGTGGCGTGAAATAATATAAAAAATGTAAGTAGCATAATTAAGAATAGAAAAGAACAATAGAAAAAAGAATAGAAAGTAACAATCTAACTCGTAAAAAGGTCATAAATTGGTGTATGAACATTGTCAACAAATGCGTTTATGCACAAATAACCTCCAGTAGCCGGCTACAGAACCTCCTTATAACCTAAAGGGCCCATTCTGGATAACCTCCTACGGACTTATAGGTTTATAACCTTTTATTATTTTTATTATTTTTATCATTACTAATAATAAAAATAATAAAGGTGCATAATGGAGTTCTGGTACCAACCCTTATGTACGGAAGCGAAGTATGGAGTTGGAAAAATAAGGATGAAAGTAGAAAGTAGTTGAAATGCGATCTCTCAGGCGAATGTGTGGCAAAACTATGTATGAAAGGTGCACTAATGTTGAAATTAGAGCAGAATGCAAGGCTGAGATAAGCATTATCGACAAAATTAAGAAAGGTCTTTTACGTTGGTTCGGTCATGTAGAGCGAATGGATGATGAAATAACGGCTAAAAAAATATATGATGTGACTGTGCTTGGATGTAAAAGTCGAGGAAGGCCGAGAAAGACACGGCATGATCAAGCAAAACAAGTGCTTGAAAGTGGGCATGTAAGAAGTCGGAATAATCGACGTGCGTGCATGAAAAGATGTATGAATGTGGAGGAAGCAAGAGAAGTATGCCAGGACAGAGTGGTGTGGCGTTCTATCCTCTCTGCCTACCCCTTCGGGAAAATGGCGTGATAGTTAGTAAGTTAATTATAAGTAATAATTTTGAAAAAGCTTTGAAAGATTTGAAATACTGCAAAAAAAATACCAGAATTTCATGTGTATCACTAACTTTACAAATAGGCGACCGAAATTTATCAGTTATGTCTATAGACTTCAAATTATTATTTACAACGATGAATTTACTCACAAGACGTAGGGGTCACCAGCTGCTTCACAGTAGACATATTCATTTATGCAAAGGTCGTTGCGCTTCCGAAATTAAAAGCAGTCAGAAAATAATAAATTAAAAAAAGCCTTTTCAAGTGTCATTATTGTCTGTGGCGGGAGTTCACCGCCGTGGTCTATAATTATGTAATTTGGTCTAATTTGAAGACGTTATTGGCATATTCCATGACATCGCACCGTTTTTCGGGGAATTTCAAGTCTGACGTTAATAGCCGCAATGACACAACTGTTGATGGTTTGTCAAAGATGCTAAAACCGTAAAAAAATTTTTTTTTTATTAAATTTTTGTACTGGGCCCAGATTACCAATTTATTTATTATGTACATCCAAATACACGGTGTAACAAAACTCGATGTAGGTACAGACGGGAAACCAGTTAATTTACATAATATTTGGTGTCGATTTTGTGTAGATTAAATTTGTTTATTTTACCCATGGTTTTAGAGAAAATCGAGTACGAAGTTGATTTTTTTTAAAATAAATTTTTGCAAATCGTTATCAAATATAATTATTTATTTAGTCAAATTCATACTATCCATAAATAAAACAAAATAATAAACCGCAATTTAATAGGAATTGTGTGCAATTTCACTTAATCTGCGTGTTCAGGACTGACTTATTAATATTTGGTCAGATGTCAATTTTGTCCTTGTTTGTCCTCTGTCATATCCTATCCTAGCGGCCGGCAACAAAAACTCAACAGTCGAGTCATTACCCTCACAACATCAACATACAACATAAAATCGAACGATAACGCGGGCCGTGCCATTATCGTAACGTTATCAAAATCATTAAAAAGAAGTGAAAACCAACAGAACCATACAAGTGCAATTTGGAGAGTCAAGGAGAAAACCGTAAGTCCCTTTCCCGTCATTTTCCTAGATTGGCATTTGTGTTAAACGAACATCGCGTTTATTGTCTCCCCATTTCTTCAAAACGTTGTACGAACAAGCGAGCACCCTGCTTACAGTCCCAGGGCTATCGAAGGAAAATCGTACACTGCGGTTCTAATGAAAGCTTTTATGAGAAGAAAAAAAAAAATTTTTCAAGCTCAGATTAAAAAGTCAT
This sequence comes from Micrasema minimum, assembly GCA_022494985.1. NCBI lineage: Eukaryota > Metazoa > Arthropoda > Insecta > Trichoptera > Brachycentridae > Micrasema > Micrasema minimum. The sequence continues at coordinate 25,473 of JAGVSP010003345.1, read as the reverse complement.
TTTACACATTCGACTCTAAATATGACGTAGGTTCACCAGTTTTCGGGTTGTAATCTGAGTTTTTTTACACAATGTTTATGTGTCGCAGATGTGACGCGTATTAAATATCATATTTAAATATAATCCATTGAAAGTAATGTACATTTAAATGCTTATTTGCTGTTAAAATTACATATATTAAATGAAAAGAAAAAATAATCATATAAATTAAAATAAATTGTTAACTCAATGTTTGTAGCACTCGCTTTGTAGTTTTCATAATTATGAAATTAAACAACTTTTGTTTTTAACTACTTTTTTTATTATTTAACACTCCAACCGGTTTCGGAGACACTACTCCTTCATCAGGGATTTGTATAATAATATTATAATATTTCCTTCATCAGGAATTTGTGTAATAATATAATAATATTATAATATTATATATGAAGGAGTAGTGTCTCCGAAACCGGTTGGAGTGTTAAATAATAAGAAAGTAGTTAAAAACAAAAGTTGTTTAATTTCATAAAATAAAAATGATTTCAATAACTAGGAATTCTACTCTAACACAATTTGCACATGATCCCCGTATGTCTACTGTTCTCGACTGTATCTATGAATAGAGTATACATAGATAAAAAGCCTATCGACCTCTAACTAAAGCCTTTCCGTTTCACTGAAATCGAGTTTATTTGACATATTGATGTCCGCCTCGAGGTGATGCGGTAGCGCGTTGTTCTACAAAGCATGAGGTCGCGGGTTCGATTCCCGATGGGCATCAAAACAAAATATTTAACAAAATGTTATTTTCACATACAAAATCGTATTATCTTGGTCTGGCGCTGAAGCCTGATCATCTAGCCTTTATGTAACAAATGATCAAGATTCTCCGCCCTTGGTTTGCAGCTATGCAGTATTGGGTGCGGAAGATGAAGAGAAGTTGTCGTAGAAATCTTGAAATAAAGTGACTAAATTAATTTAATAAATGATAACGTTGAGAATCACTGTAATAGATTAATAATAACCAATGAATAAATAGGTGTGTGTAATAGCACAATTTGTAATAGAACTTATGGGATTCTCGCACGCTTTTTAAATATATTTTCCAAGCTTTATAGTTTCCAAATAATTTTAATCCATACATTTATTTGCACTCAATTGTCCGACACCACGCTATGTTCGGATATTAAAGCTTTATGGTTATAATATATTGCAGTTACTTCAACAAACAAAAATATATTAATTTGTGTTATTGGTGTTATTATTTTTCTTCTTCTTCTTTCGCCGCGTTCGCTCCTATATGAAGCATGTGGACGACACTTACTAGTTCTATCCAAGAGACCCTAGACCCATCACTAGATCCCTCCAGGAGACCCAATTGCCAGCCAGCTCTCTCGCCTCCTCCCACGTCAGTTCCGCCGAGTACATCCTGTGTAAATACATATGTAGGTAAATGTGTCATTTTTGACAGCATTCCCATTACCATCTTAATATTCTCTCAAAATAACGGACAGTAATTCGATTGTGCAATTTTTTGCTAGAGAGTAACTTTGAAAGATAATGATGGAATGTTAAAATTTTCTGTAATTTTTTATTGCTTTAAATGTTGAAATTGTTTTGTTGCACTGCAATATGTTTTTAAAAAGCCTGAACACATAAGAGCGACATCATATTTTCCTTGCCAAATAATAATTAATCTATTGTTCTATAACACTTACCTACTAAAATAGTTATTGTTGCATATTTATATGATATATTCGTTTGTTAAAATCTGGGTTTTTATTTGGTTCTTAAATGTAAATTGTATTTTATCTTGATTTATTTTGTTTTATATACGACTACGAAACAAACAAAAGTGTATATTATTATATATGAATGCTTAGTACGGGTTTCGTCCAGTGAGTGGTATTCTGCTAAGTAAAAATACGTTATAATTAAGATAATGTGAAAATAAATTAATCATACTTATGTTAAACGTTTGAGAAGACTACAATCCACCTAAATTCTTTTTATTTATAAAATAAGAAATTATACGTGCACAAAAAAAAACTGTTTTGTACTGTCTCATATTATCTTCCTTTTCCCCGATTTTTCAAGGTGTATGAAACATCCTGATTCACTACAGCAGATCGTTAGGGACAATGAATCAGCTCCGCTGGCTTAGAGAAAAGCTCTAAAGTGGAGATAATAACGCACGCAACTTTCCGTTACCAAATACTTTTACCCAAACTTTCAAGCTATTGTTGTGACGGGTACGTTTCAGTGGGACTTGTCATGACCCAAAGGTCTGAATATTATAATTGTAAGAGTAGATACACGGCTATTCTTCATTATTAAATACATAATTTTTGACACCGAAACATAAACAATCGTAAATAAAATATTGATGCAATATTCATGTTATGTAACTAGATTAGTGTTAATGGTTTTACTTTGCGTTTATCAACTTTAAATTTTGTTCAACGAAACCTATTTGTTGTATAATTAATAATATAAATACCATAACTAATAAGCCATTACCATCACGCTGGCGCCGATTTCCTTTAATATTTAAGTTTATGAAAATATGGTAAATATTTTTAATAGATAATTATCTTTAAAAGTAGTATAAATTATTTATTAAACTAGGTAAATAAGAATGTAAATATGTGTAAGCGATTTTCGTGGTGAGTGTTTTTTTAATGTTTTTACTTAGGTAGATTTTTTTTGTTATTTAAACTGTCATTTATATAAATATAAACAATCTAATTCTTTATTTTTTATTTTGGTCTCTATCAATTTTCGAAACCTTAGGGCCGGTGCTATCGTTGGCACAACAAAAGGTTTTGTTAGTCTAGGCAAACGTCAATTACAATAGTTTCCGTTCACTTCAGAACTACGGTAACGAGGACCTGGCATGGGAAGTCTCATCGGGCGATCTATTCTTGGAGGCAGTTCGTGGAATTCAAGTGCTCCACGATCGAATTTTTTTTATAGGTACTTTCCATATTCTATGGTTATTTTCATGAAATAATGTTATTAGAGCCATGACGAGTGTACCTTGTACATATAATGGGTAAAAATTTTGTACACTTTTTAAACCCGTTGAGTCACCCCAATTTTATTTTTGTGGGTTCTTTTTACAGACTAAAGTCATGCGGAAAAACCAAAAGCACATCGTAAAAATGTTGTAAATAACTTCACTTTTGTCAACTTCTTTAGCTCGCGTGAAATGGAAAGGTTTTACTTATTTCGTATTAATTACGGTTAGGATGCCAACAATGAAAAGAATAACAAATAAACGGTCACATAATTTTATCCTGATTATTTTACTGTATACCGTTAATGAGTATAATTTTTCAATGATTATCCATGTAGTAGGTGATAATAATTATTTATTTTAGCACCAATCGTTATACAGCATAACAACAAATAAATTTAATAAAATAAAACTAATTAATCATGCAACACAATACAACATTAAGATAAAAAATGAAATAAAATAAAAATCATTGTTATTTTTATCTACCGCAATTGGGTTCTTCCAGATAACATGAATATCCTTAAAAAACGCTTAATAAATATTTAAAGTATATTTTTTTACATTTTCAACGATATAAAAACACAGATGGATCAAAAATTTTAGCTTTATATTATACTAAATTTTGTTTTAAAAAAACACGAAAATTTACGAGTGATTTTTAACGCCCGTAATTGGCTAATGACGTCATACCGTCTACCGTGGGCAGGCGATGAAAATTCATTCCGTATGTGAGCGCTGTGACGTCACACCGCATGCGCGCTAAATGGGAGGATTTTGAGGAGCGTATTTGAAAAAGCGCTATTTCAAACGCGCTAAAAAATTCATATGACATCGTGAAATAAAATTTTTACATAAAAAAAAAAAAATTCCTTGTTATTATAATTTTTCAAACTTTTTTTATAAATTAATAAATAAAAATCGGAAAGAACCAAATTCGTCATATTATCCAAACTACCAAAACAGCTGTCATTAATATTAATACAAAATATAAATAACACCCGGGGGGGGTCTCTATTTAGTTATCAAATTACCATATGTAATTAATTATCAATGGAAATGGCGTGCGCGTCCTGACACTTCAAAACCTCCAAACATCGGGTTTATCTTAATTATAAAATTACAGCTTCAGGTTTATTACCTGATTCTATTATATTATGGAAGGAATGTTTAACTGATATGTTACTGCCATTTTGTAAACCTAATAACCTAATAATGTAAAACTCGAGAAGCAACATTGGGGTACCATAAAAACTTACTTATCTGATATCGGCGTTCCTTTGTCTAACCATCGAGGCACAACGCGGTGGGTATATAACGATCCTGCAATTAGAAGTATCGCAAGTTCGACGGTAGTTAATTCGAGTATTATTATATCTCAAGTAACATACAATTATTTTATTGAGTTGGATTTATCAATAAAACATCGTTAAAACAATAAATATTTGTCACGGGACACGTAGATAAAATTCAATAATAATATAAGGAAAACATAGTTTTGATTTCAACTTTATAACTAAGAGTTTTTTATTTATTTTTTAATGATATGCACCAACTGAGCTATATAGTTTATAAAAATTGACATTAATTATTTCAAGGCAATATATACTAAATATTCATTATCGCTCCCTCACTAAAAATCACAAACGACACGTTTAAAGTTGTGGGGTGTATTGACCTAGCGCTCGGGAGTATTGTGACTGGTGGGTAATTCGATAATTTAATGTAATGGTGTATGTGCAATTTTTTGTAGAGCATTTGTATTTTATGTGCCTTTTTTGTGAATTCTTTTTCGAAGTAAATATACTTAACTTTATTCTAATTTATATGCAGGTGTAAAAAAAATTTTAGTAACGCCTACGTTTTTTTCTTACCTAAAATTCTTTTTATCTTTAATCATAGGTTATTTAAACGCGGGGTGAAATATAGCCCATTGGGCCGAGCCAGGTTAGGGTAATCGGACGCCCCGGAGTATCAATTATTCAATGAGCAATTTCCTTTGCAGTGCTTCTGGGTTTTCTGTGTCACCCATTAAACTGCACCTGGGGGTTACAGGACACCAGGGCGTTAGTGGGAATCTCTCGATGATTTCAGCTACCGGTGTCAATCACCCAGCAAATTAGCAGTGTGGTCGTTGTTGTAGGGGTTGATTACAGAGTCATGGATACAAAGGTTACAAACTGCAGCGATGGACGTTTATTAGGGAATCGTATGATTTTTATAAATGTATTGATGTATTTATGCCTGTAAACTGACCAGAAGGCAAAATAAGGCCAAAACAATACCACAAACAACCCATGCTTGAGCAAAGATTAAACTTTATACCACCATTACGTGAATCCAGCGTCTTAGCCATTACCTACAGAGACGCTCTATTTTATTTAGTTGTGAATGAATTTTTCATCAAGAGTTGAATTTCCTTGCCCCACTTGTACTTTAATTGTAGTGAGTCTTGCTGTGCGCTGTTATTTTCAAGAAATTAATTATGTTTACTACTTACATAATTTTACAAAAGTTACTTTATGTTAGTTCCAGCTCAGTGGCGTGAAATAATATAAAAAATGTAAGTAGCTTACTTATGAATAGAAGAGGCAATAGAAAGAAGAATAGAAAGTAACAATTTTACTCGTAATTAGGATCATAAATTGGTGTATGAACATTTGTCACAAATGCCTTTATGCACAAATAACTCCAGTAAGCCGGCTTACAGAACTCCTTATAACCGAAAATGTGGGCCATTCTGGATAAACCTCCTACGGACTTAAGGTTTATACCTTTTATTATTTTTATTATTTTTATCATTACTAATAATAAAAATTATAAGGTGATATGGAGTTCTGTGGTCACAAACCTCTTATGTACGGAGCGAATGTTGGGGTTGGGAAAGATAAGTTGAATAGATATGTAGTTGAAATGCGATCTCTCAGGACGAATGGTGTGGTAAAACTAGTATGGAAGTGCACTCAAGGTGAAATCTTGAGCAGAATGCAAGTGAGCTTAAGTTATCGACAAATTTAAGTTAGTCTTTTTCGTTGGTTTCGGTTCATGTAGTCAGAGGCGAATGGATGATGAAATATAGGCTAATAAAAATATATGATGCGACGTGCCTGGATGTAGAAGTCGAGGTAAGGGCCGAGAAGACTACGGCTTGATCAAGCAAAAAACAACGTGCTTGAAAAGTGGGCATGTAAGAAGTCGGAATAATCGCCCGTGGCGTAGATGAGAAGATGTATGATATGCTGGGAGGTAGCAATTGAGAAGTATGCCCTGGACAGAATGGTGTTGGCGTCATCCTCTCTGCCTTCCCCTTCGGGGAAATGGCGTGATAGTTAGTTAGGTAATTATAGTAATAATTTTAAAAAAGCTTTGAGTTTTGATAATACTGCAAACTTTTCAAATAGGCCGACCGAAATTTTATCAGTTATGTTCTTTAGACTTCAAATTATTATTTAAACGTTGTATTTACTCACAAGACGTAGGGGTCATGGCAAAAGCCGGCTTCATAATTCATATTTATGTAAAAGGTCCGTTGCGCTCCGAAATTAAAAAATCGAGTACGAAGTTGATTTTTTTTAAATAAATTTTTGCAAATAAAATTATTTATTTAGTCAAATTAATACTATCCACTTATTTTACACATTCGACTCTAAATATGACGTAGGTTCACCAGTTTTAGGGCCTTTCTTATCACCTCCGTTTAAAACCTGATTATCGCAAATGTCCTACTAAATCGCAGTTAAGTTTGAAAATGCATTTCATCACCTCTGATTATCGCAAAAATATTGTAAATCTCATTTAAAACGTGGTTAAAGATAGTCAGAGCTTTGTTCCCCTTTTAAATCACATTTAAATATGGCGTTCCGTTTGTAACAGTTATGACATCTCGACTCAAATTTTTAATGCATTGAAAAACAGTCAAAATGGAAATAATAAAATGATAATACAATATTTTATGTTGTTTTGGATTAGTATCACATTATAAAAACATAATAAAACTCGATTATAACTAAAATAACGAAATGTCTTAAAACATTTTTGCGGGTTGGATTTTTACAGTATTTGATAAGTAGTCCGGTAAAATTAGTTTTTTCTATCCCACCCTCATTGTAAAACGCATTTAAAAATGGCGTCGCATTTGATCGTTTGACAACTCGACTCAAATTTTTATATGGGTTGAAAATAGCTTAAAAATGGAAATGTTATAATGTTAATACAATATTTTAAATTGTATTGGATTGGTATCATATCAAAAAAACATATTAAAACTTGATTCTACCTTGCCAAAGGAAACATCTTGAAATCATTGACAACACCGCAGGCCGCCGTCGCACTGTTGCCGGACGAAACTGCTGACTAGCTAACCGGAGGATAGATTTGTCATTATTTCTGTGGTGAAATCGGTTCGTTGTAAATATCGTTTAAATGTGGTAGCAAATTACAACCGACATTTAGTTATCCGGGTTTTAAAACGCAGGTGATAAGAAAGGCCCTTATGGTTGTAATCTGAGTTTTTTTACACAATGTTTATGTGTCGAAGATTTGACGCGTATTAAATATAATCATATTTAAATATAATCTATTGAAAGTAATTCACAATGTACATTTAAATGCTAATTTGCTGTTAAAATTACATATATTAATGAAAAGAAAAAAATAATCATATAAATTAAAATAAAATGATTTCAATAACTAGGAATCCTACCCTACCACAAATTGCACATATGATCCCCGTATGTCTACTGTTCTCGACTCAGTATCTGTGAATAGAGAATTCATTAATTCATTATACCATATCCGCTCCCTATGTGGAGCATATGGAATCCACAATAGAGAATACATAGACAAAAAGCCTATCGACCTCTAACTAAAGCGTTTTCCGTTTTACTAAAATCGAGTTTATTTTACATATTGATGTCCGCCTCGAGGTGTTGCGGTAGCGCGTTGTTCTACAAAGCATGAGGTCGCGGGTTCGATTCCCGATGGGCATCAAAACAACATATTTATCAAAATCTTATTTTCACATATAAAATTGTGTTATCTTGGTCTAGCGCTGAAGCGTAAGACTGATCATCTTGCCTTCATGTAACAAATGATCAAGATTCTCTGCACTTGGTTTGCAGCTATGCATTATTGGGTGCGGAAGATGGAGAGAAGTTGTCGTAGAAGTATTGAAATAAAGTGACTAAATTAATTTAATAAATGATAACGTTGAGAATCACTGTAATAGATTAATAATAACCCACAAATAAACCCATAGATAGGTGTGTGTAATAGCACAATTTGTAATAGAACTTATGGGATTCTCGCACGCTTTTTAATATATTTTCCAAGCTTTACAGTTTCCAAATAATTTTAATCCATACATTTATTTGCACTCAATTGTCCGACACCACGCTATGTTCAGATATTAAAACTTTATTGTTATAATATATTGGACTTACTTCAACAAAAAAAAAAAAAAAAAAAAGTGTTATTGGTTATTATTATTTTTCTTCTTCTTCTTTCGCCGCGTTCGCTCCTATATGAAGCATGTGGACGACACTTACTAGTTCTATCCAAGAGACCCTAGACCCATCACTAGATCCCTCCAGGAGACCCAATTGCCAGCCAGCTCTCTCGCCTCCTCCCACGTCAGTTCCGCCGAGTACATCCTGTGTAAATACATATGTAGGTAAATGTGTCATTTTTGACAGCATTCCCCTACTATATATCAGATTTGAATAGAATCTAACATTTGTATTTATTTGAAAATTTTAAATTCTTTTTTGATTACCATCTTAATATTCTCTCAAAATAACGGACAGTAATTCGATTGTGCAATTTTTTGCTAGAGAGTAACTTCCGACAAGAATTTTCGTCCGCTTTCCGTGCAAAAAGCCGCCACTGCTATTCGGGAATTTTAATTGGCGCAATTTGAAAGTGGAACGCCGGACGTTGGCCAAGTTCTGCGTTGATTGGTCCAAATTATTGCCATAAACACGTCTAGTAGTCCTCTGAGGTACCTACATACATACATACTAAACATATTTTGAATTCAGAATCATCCAATCCAAACTTTCCTTTTTTTTTTTCTTTCTAAAGTAATAATATTAAAATATGTTTTATAAAACTGAAATAAATATTTTATAAAACATATTTAATTGGATCCGGACGTTTCGGCGTTCATATCAGAATCGGTTTTCGGGTCCATTGTTCGGAGCTTTTATGATCTGACTTTGTATTGAGCAATATTTTTTTTATTATATCCTTAAATTTAACGACGAAGATATAGTCTTTTCTTTTATAACTACAGTTCACTTCAAAATAATGGCTTTAAGAGGGTTGTCTTAATATAAGGGAATCATTTTTTTAAATAGAGAATGGACAGAGACATTACAAAAAAATTTGGCTCCAAAATTATACAATATAAAGATAAAAAATTAATTTAAAAAATAAACATGGTAGCCAAAAAGCATATATATAAAATGTACAAGTATTGTTAACGACTCTCGAAGGTTAAGCCTTGATAAAAACTTTTTTTTTTTTTCTCGCCGGGACTAAAATCCTTAGTCTCCGTGTGAGTTTATCATCTTAACGTGTGTGTTCTGTCGTGAATATGTTATAATAAATGTAATTATTTTACGGCCCAAAATGCGTTTTATGTAACTCATAAGAAATGCATAAAAACATGTGTTTGATATCAATAAAATTAAAATGAATAAAAGCGTTTCACCATAAGGCAACTTCAATCAACATAAATCAAAATAATTAACATTTTACATTAAAATTATTAGGTTATTTTTTTCATTGTCCGAGAACATATTTTTATGGTCAATGATGAATTCCAGTGGTACATCTTCAGTTATACAGGGTGTAATAAAACTCAATGTACAAGCGGGAAACCAGGGAATTTACATAATTTTTAGAGTTGATTTTATAGAATATTTTGGATTTGACCCTTAGTTTTGGAGAAAATTAAAGTATGAAGTTGATTTTTTTTTCGATTTTTTTTTTGCAAATTGTTTATCAAATATCATGTGTTTAGTAAAATAAATACTATCCATGAAGAAAGAAAAATTAAAAAATGCGTTTTTATAAGAATTTGAGCAATTTTACTTTAATCAGCCAAACTTGTGAAAAACTTTAGTGCAAAGAAAAAAAAAAAGCTCAGAATGGAAATTCATATTACACATCGACTCCCAATACGATGTAGATTCACTGTTTTCCCGCTTGTACATCGAGTTTTGTTACACCCTTTATTAACACCTACATAAGTATCTGAAGTCAACAATTTTTTCAAAAAATTTGAAATATATGCCATAACTAGTTTAGTTAAAAATGGCGTACACTATAAACAATAAATAAAGTAGATATGTATTTGTTTTTCAGTTTATCTTTATAAGCAATTATTTTACAAAGTGGATAGGTTTATCTTTAACTACCACACTAAAGATTGTAGTAAAATGAATGGCTTTTCCATCACAGTCTAAAGTAGGTATACTAAGACCTAAGACTATGAGGAGGCATTAACTGAAAGTACCTAATACCAGCTACAAAACAGAAAGTCCATGTACAAAATCCAATTAATTGGACGATCGCGAAAACCGTAAATTGCCATCTTATATTTTATTTATTTATTTTTTAAAGTATTCAAGTTGACTCTCATAAGAACGGAGATGGCCACGCAATCCACACTTAAATGACAACAACATGAGCATTTTTCTCTGAACAGATTCAACAAGGTTATCATATTTCAAGTAATGTGGACTGTAGATATTACATCCATACTCTAGTTTGCTTCTTATTAATGAATAATATAATTTTTTTACTGATTGAGGATTTTTGAATACATATTATATATTTTGGATATATTTATTATGTTTATTATTAAGAAAAATATACTTGTAGCACAATATTTTCAATAACCAAAAATACCAAACTTCTAAGATTTGAGAATAGGTGTTGAATCCGCCTAGATAAGAACTCTCTGGTAACTTTGTCCGAACGAGGACCGGAAAATGGAAGAAGGACTTACCAGAGCTGGACTCAACAAGGGCGAGAAATGACGATGAAGGACCACCAGGAAGGGCGAAGTATCCTGGAATACTCTGGAAACACCACGTCAAACTGACGCGGGGACACAAAACGAGGGGCACATCACACTATTACTCACTTTTACCGAGGGGGGTTTCGGGAATTGGTTTCTGGGAAGCTTGGAGATGGAGCGAGTATGACGAGAGGATTTTGATGGAAAAGAACTAAGGAAGAACAGGTTTTGGATTTCCCAGGAAGAACAGATGATTACGAGGTAATGTTGCTGCGCTGAGCGGGTTTTCGAGACTGAATTGGAGTTGGAAAACAGGTGACAAATCGGAATGTTTTCAGAAGGAATTCGAACTACCTATCACCAGAGAGTATTAAATTGCCATGTATAACCGTCATTGATCGCAATTGTTTATTAAAATTTTTTTATTATCCCCCCCCCCTAAAAACCCCCCCTTTCCCCCCCCCCCCCCATTTTTCAAAAAATGGGTTATGAGAACGTACTGGTAAGGTACCTATGCCCAAGGAAGATAGAAGTGTAATAGAATTGCCTAATTAGAAGGATTTCCTCTTACAAAAACTTAAAGAGGTATTGTAGGTACGCGCATCTTAGATAATGGAGATCATGAACACCGTGCGTTCTCGTCGTATGGATATATTATAAAACGTTGGGACCAAACTGATTACATACACTTACAATGTGTAAACTTAAGGAAATAAATCAATCCAGTTGCATTTATCATTTTTGTTGTTACCATTTTATAATGACTTATTATTTTTTAGATACTTAAATGTGATAATTAGCTTTAAGTGGATCATTATTGTTAGAAATTATTCGATTGTATATATTTAAAAATTAAGTGTATGTCTGTTGGCTGTCAAAATTCCTCAAAAGTTTTTATCTCTGGATTATGAGCTATACAGCCATAGAAATGGGCAAAGCTGTGATTGGTTGGATTTAAAAATCGTTAACCTACTGTATAAATTTCGCTTATATTTGTAAGCTATTTGATTTTAAATTATTTAATTAACACCCAACCTATCTTAACTACTGTATTAAATTTCATATCCTATTATACTATGAGGGTTACCATAGACTGTCTCTCTAAAAAGCTTCACCTCGCTTTGTTAAAGTATCCCCCACCCTATGAAGAATGATCAGTGGAGCCAAACATGCAAGTCCTGCGGTATTCCCAATCCTCTCCAAGGTCGGATCTAAGGCATACGGTACTCGGCTCGTCTGAACTTCCGCCTGTTGACAAATCCTTGGCAGTTTTGTATCAGTGTTGCAAGACAAGGACAAAACAATACTTATTACTTAAGAAAAAAAATAATTTCTGTAAATATGATTTTTATTTATGTTTTTATGACAGCCAGGACCGAGCCAAAAAAACTATGACACAGGGTACCATAGGAAAGATATCACTGTGATGGGACTACTGTTATCACGGCTTATTTCTCCCGATATTGTTTTATGGTCACCCCAATTTACTCCGATTAAACCAATATCTTTACTGCCTTAGGGTAGTGTGGCAACGATTTTCCTTTGCATTCCATCCGAATCTGATTGGAGCTGAACGAAAAGATTCGTATACCTAGGTTCTGCTATGGATGTTATTATTACGTACGTTAAGGAGAACCGACTGATTTATATATTTGGATATTTATATTCTATTCCTGTTAAAAAAAAATTGACCTTCCTGTATTCAAATAATTCAGATAGATTTAAAAAATATATATATCTTCTTCACCTTTTAGGTATGCACCTTTTTACCAGTGTTAAATCTAAGAAAATATAAATGTAGTTAGTGTAGTGGTATAGTCATCAAGTGATACCTATGGACTGGTTGCAGAAGCGTGAATGAACCTGAAGTCATTGTTTGTCTTCATGTTATAAAAAGGATCATGAAATTGGGTGCATCTCGGTCTGTCGGCGAATGCTCAGTGGCCCCATGCACCGTGGCACTGGCGGATAAGGGTAAAGTAGTAGGCAGTAGCTAGTCGATAACGATATATTAAATTCATAGTTTCTACTAATTGATTCTTTCGCAATATATTTTTTAAAAAATTCTTATTAAAAAACACTTTTTGACACGAAGAAATAATTATTTTGGAAAATGATGGCGTTAAAGGCTCTCTGCTTTCTTTATTTTTGTATTTACTCGCTTTTCTATTCCCCGCTTTGAAAAGAAAATGTATATAACCCACTTAAAATAACTTCGTCTTTACTTCAATATTGTAAACTATAACATATTTAACAACATTGTGAATTTTTTGTCAGTGTAACAAATAGTTGTAGGGACAAATTACTGGATTATAGACCCATTGCAATGGGCTAATATCAGATTTTATATTACCATTAATAACGATGACTGCCAAAAATGCTTTACAATATTACTCAACAGATGTCACAGTGAGTTATTCAGTTCTTGTTATGTGATATTACCGAGTGCGCAAGTTCAATATATCTATACAAGTTTCAAAATTTTGTCAATCTTCTACTGTGGTCAGATGATGGCGGAATGGGGAATGTTGTAATAAACTTCAAGTGGCATAGTTAATCTTTACCCAGCCAAATGACAGGTCATAACGCCCCTTGTAAACGCCTAGATAATCCACATTCGTTTCCAGAGTTTCTCTGTCTCTGTTAGAATATCAATAATATCTGAAACCATTTTGTCAATTATCATTAATTATTACAATATTTCAGATTATTTTATAAAAACGATCCATGTGAAATTTTTATGGAACATAGGTCCCCATATGATAACGAGATTGGTCTCTTGGGTATTCGCAAATCTATCCTCAATTTACTATTATGGTAAGTATTGTAGGACAGAGATGCATATAATGTTTAAGTTAAGCGAGTCTTTAATCAATTTGGTGGATGAAATTATTGATTTTTCTAATGTTCTCTCATATAGTAGTTCTCCATAAATTGTAAATACTACAGAAGTGGTGTCTGCAAGTTGCGTTTTGTGAATGCAGTGTTTTTTAAAATAAAAAAAGTTTTTCATAAAACAACATTTTGAGTTGTGTCAAATACTGTAGACAAAATACTGGATTTCAACCATTTACGGGCTAATAATTACCAATTTGACATCTCAACAGAGTCGAGAAACTTTGGAAGGGAATATGGATATCTAGGCGTTTACAGGGCTTATGACCTGTCATTTTGGCTGGGTTAAGTGGCCACTTGATGTATTACAACATTCCCCATTTCACCTAGTATTTGATATCCATAATCTGCCAATATACAGTAAAATGGCGCGATGCGCTTCACATGTGAACACTCTTGTCATCCATTGAGAAAATTGCTAAGCATTTTAGCAGAAATCTTTATGATTGCAACGAGATTATTTAACCTGTCATTTACCTTAGAGAACGCTCTGAAGATGAATCTACCTATTCGGTAATGATCTCCTTGAAATCATAAGGATTTCTGTTAAATGCTTAGCAACTTTTCTCAATGGATGCAGAGAGTGTTCAATGTGACGCATCGCGCCACTTTATGTATATATGCAGAGTTGGGATATCAAATTACTAGGTGAAATGGGGAATGTTTGTAATACATCAAGTGGCCACCCTTAACCCAGCCTATATGACAGGTAAAAGCCCTGTAAAACCGCCCTGATACTCCATATTCCCTTCAAGGTTCTCGCTCTAGTTGGAGTTGTCTAATTGTTGATATTTCATGTTGCCCGCATCGGGAATCGAACCCGCGACCTCATAACGTTGAAGCGGACATAAACAACAATACAAATAACAACGGAAAAACATAAAGTAGATTTTTAAAATAATTCACATCAGTAAATGTAGACAGTCGCGTGATTAATATGAATAATTAATTAATACCTTCGATGTACGGTGCCGGGGTTCAGAGTGGTGTGGCGTTTTATCTTCCCTATATACCCCTCAAGGAGATGGTATGATGTTTATTTAATAGTTACCCTGCAAAGCTTTAAATGCATTGCCTTCACTTTGTTCATGTTCATGGCTCTGATTATGTAGCACATATCATTATGGTTTTCATTTTCATCTGAGAAACTCGAAAACGCATTACAAAATACTTAGTAGCCACGTAGAATTTGCTGGTTAAATTTATGGCTTAAAATTTGGTTATAAAAGCATATCAAATAAACTTGTATTTATATCATATTTCATTTGTACGTTAGTTGCAAAAATTTCTATGTTAGCCCCTCAAGGAGATAGAGGTTTATGTAATTAGTACCCTACATAGCTTTATAATGCATTGCCTTCACTTTGTTCCTGTTCATGGCTCTGAAATATGATAAGCACAATATCATTATGGTTATCATCTTCTTTCCTCTGAGAAACTCCGAAAGACGCATTATACACAATAACTAAGTATTAGCAACGTAAATTTTGCTGGTTAATCTTATGGCTTAAAATTTGGTTATAATATGGCATATCAAATAAACATGTATTTATATCATAATTCAGTTTGTACGTAAGTTTGCGAAGGATCATGTTAGTCGGAAGTAGTTTATGTGATTCAAATTTACTTTACCGGTTTTTCACAAAGGCAATATGAAGGCGCAATAAGTAATATTTGGTCGTATTTAATAAGTAATGGAATAAACATCAAAATTCTATATGTTTAACTCTTTCTAACTAACCAGCATGTAAACATTCCCGAAGGATTGCACAGGGATAATAAGAACGCACACCATTTTGGTCCTGAGGCAACAAACTTCTTAACTTCCTCCACTTTCATACATCTGCTCAAGCGCTCTCGATATTCCGACTTCTTACATGACTCACTGTCAATTTTTTTACTTGATCATATTTTCTTACGATATTACACTGTAGAACGTTCCTAGTAAATCATTGAAAACATTTTTTTTCCAAGACAAACATTAATTTAAATACTTGATAATTCCATTTCAAAAAAGAAAACCATTCCTCAAAAAGATTCAGTATTTTTTATACTTAATAAAGAATTTAATTTTTTTCCTGTTAAAATACATAATTACAGTTAGTACAATTTAGATTATTACAAATAACATAGATTTAAAAAATAATAATACCTACCGTATCAGATTCTTACTTACTTTCAGTTATCTACACCCAATGGTGCACAGTGGCACTGCATTGGTTCACAAGTGCAATAATCGTAAGAGAATTTATTACATGAAAGCATTATGAACAAACTAACGCTTGAGCGCCAGTCCTAGAAATAATTTTATGTGAAAAACACATCGTAACCCAAAGCTCTAACAGCTGCACCACGTGGCTGACTAAATACATTGGATACCCTAGTATAAAAAAGTACCTACTCACTTATCAGACCGATAACATAATAAAAGAAAAAATACAAAAACAGCAATACCTAGTGACGTAGCGAAATAAGATCCGCTTTATTCATTTGATTGACAGGACTAAAAAGCCCATCATAATTTGTGAAAAGGTTTTCAAACACAAATCATAATTAGTTGGTAGCTTAGAAATTCGGTTGTATTTATATTAAGAGGCGTACTAACGCACGCTAGAAAAAATCGTGTTTTGTCCTATACTTATAACGTGGAACTTGTAGCATAGTGGTTGAGCATTTGGCTGCCGTGTATAAGGTCGCGGGTTCGGTCAACATGAAATATTTATTTACATGTAATTTTCGTATTAATATTTTATGTGTGATAACCTGGATTCGAACCAGGAGTCTCTGGACAGAAACCGCGACGCTATCACTGGGACACCACCCGTTTATTACTTACTATTGTTTTTATTTTGCTGCCACATTTAGTTTTCTTCCAAAACGCAAAAACGACAAAAAGAGGGCTTCGTGTTATTTTATTTTTTAAATTCATACATTTAAAAAAATTTGATTCTCTAAAAAATAGATATGTGATATTTTTTAAGCTTTGCGGCTGTCAATGAATCCGGAGTATTGTAATTAAAAACATAAAATGGTCTAACCCCGGCCACAGGTGGAGCCTTAAAAGCCCAGCCTAGGTTGGTTTAGAATATCCCTGAATAGAAGTGAACGGATATCAGTAAAGGATGAGAAATATTATGCACAATAATAGAAGACGAATGGAATATAATTTTTATTTATTTATTACTATTTATTTTTATATAGAAATTTCCTCATCGTATTCTAAAGAGTTCGATTTCTGATAAGGGTTAAAATATAAATATATCTTAATTTGTTATTCACATAACAATATTTATGTTATATTTCATTTTATATCCCTACAGAGATAAGGTAGAATTCTTTCAAATTCAGGAATATGGATATTCGAGCGTTTACGGCCTATGACCTGTCATTGGCTGGGTTAAAGTGCCACTTTATGTACTACAACATTTCCGCTTTTTAGCGAATATCCACACCAGGTAACATTTTCGATTTTGTATATATGTTACGAATATCTATGCATTGATATTGAAGTTAAGTATTTATTAGCAAATAACTTCATTTATGTAATTAAGACTCTGACCGAGTTAAATTAATTACTTGTAATCGCATTTATGTTATATGTGATACCGTGGGCTGGGACTGAAGCTAGAGGCTGATCATCTTGCTTCGTGTAGCTAATGATCAAGAGTTTCTTCAGTTGGTGTACCAATTCAGTGCCTTATGCACTACAGGTGCGGATAAGGAAATGAAGTATTAGTTTATTTTTTGGTATAACTTTTCGTTTTTTTGTTTTACATTATTTTTTAATTTTATGATTTATGTTATTTTCTTCATTTCGAAGAGCATACTTCACCACGCGACTCGCGGCCGCTTTCCCATACAAACGTATTCCTAGATTTTATCCCTGGAATTTAACATTAGAGCAATGATTTGTTCACACATCTAAGATATCGACCAGATGCGTGTTTGCATCGTCCTATTTTTTAAGTCATTTATATATCTCCTTTAAAAAATAAATTTAAAAAAAAATAAGACAACGCAAACACGCATCTGGTCAATATCTAAAATGTGTGAAAAAATCAATGCTCCTATGTTTAATTCCAGGGAGAAAATCGAGGAATACGTTTGTATGGGAAGCGGCCGCGAGTCACGTGGTAGAGTATGCTCTTAAGAAGGTTGGCTGCAACTAGAAGAAATGGCCAAGAGTCAATATTTGTAATTTTTGTGACTAATAAGACTAATCAATCAATCATTTAACCAGAAATCTTGAAACTTGGAACCTTTTTTTTCTTAAGTACGTAAGAAAGGTCAAATTGCGAAGGGAATGTGGCTTTAAGGATAATATGACAGGCAGTAGCCACAGTTTGTGTAAATTATGTGGTGTTTCACAGTTTACACAGTGGGAAGTGTTTACACTGACATGCACCGGAGATGACTCGGTGACAGATATAAAGCAAAGTGCAGTAAGGTTATTGCATCCACCAGTTGTCAAACTGCATACAGGGTGTTAGTGTACCGAAGTTGAGAATAAAAAAAATAAAGGTAAGCTGATGCTCGAATAGAATTGAACACACTCTAAATTATTTTTTGTGCAGAGAGAATAATATTAAGTTTTGTGCAGGAGAGTTAAGCATGTATTATTATTATTATTATGGATAATTTATATAGCGCCGTTTTTCGTATAAATATACCTCAAGGGCGCTTTAAAATATGAATTTAACGGCTCGGGAAATTTAAAGTGAGTGAAAACTCAATTTCTGAGTAGAAAAATACCATTATCAAAATTAATCTTAAGTTTCTTTCGAAACATCACTTCACTCTCACCGTTGCGCACTTCTGGTGGGAGAGCATTCCCAAGCCACAGGGCCCGCAACCGCAAAAGCGCGCTCTCCAAACTTTGTGCGCTGATTACGGATCGGTACTAAAACCCTGCCTATAGCTGTAGATGTAGCTGATCGAAGTGTGAGACGTCTTTCAGCTAGTTCATCTGGAATGCAAAGCTCTTTTAAATACTCTGGAGCGGCATCATGCATGGCTTTGTACATTAGCCAACAGAGTTTGTATTCCACCCCTTTGTGGAAAGCGCAGCCAGTGCAAAGTTTCTTTAGCAGTTGGAGTGATGATGTGTCGAACTTAGAAATTCCGAAGATAAGTCCTAGCTGCAGCGTTCAATACTGATTGCAGGCGAGTCATTTTTATTCATCGGTAGTCCGGCGTATATGCCGTTACAATAATAATAATAACAATAATATGCCATATCACACAGACACCCACACACCCTCACATGTCCACTCACCCTGACACACACATACGCACCCTCACATCCCTACACTCACAAAAGACATTTAATTGGTTTCATTATGATTATTTATATTTGTTTATTATGTCATATCTTAACTGTATCTCGTATGTCCAAACCAAAAATAAAATTAAAAAAATAACAAAAACTGTTGGATGTCATTTTCATTATTTAAAAAAAATATTGGGAGAGTAAGGTACTATGGTAAATATTTGAAAGCATTTATCTACATGTAGATATATATGTTATAACTGCTCTTAAGATCTGTGGGTTATGAAAAATACGCTTTTTTACGATGAGTAGGTAAATGATTTTGACTGTCTTAAATAATCCACTTTCCACTTAAAAAAAAAACTTGGAAAGTTTTGGCATTTAAAATGTTTTACAACATCCTGTACATTTAAGTATACAGTATTGGTATGTTAAAAATACAGTTCAGTAAGTTCATGTATGCGTGAATCAAATACAACGTAACTCAAAAAGTATTGAGTTTACAAAAATGTCATGAGTAGGATAGGTAAATGTGCAAAAGGTCGTCCCCTAAGATTAAATTTTTTTAATTTGTCAGTAAAAATGTAAATAAAAATGCCGACGAGTAAAATTTTTAAATGTCTGTTTTTAAATCGTCGGAATTTGATGTGTGCAGAAAAGCCAGTGATTCAGATTGTGTATGGTTAGTAGGATTTGAACTTGGGAAATCCAATCCGGAATAAGCGAATCTTTCACATTACCTTGACCCAGATTTTAGGGCTATTCTGTACCCTACTTCTATTTTCCTTGAAAATTCAATTTAGTTCAAATCAGCAAGCATTATGTCTGTAACTTGATTAAGATGTCAATTTTTGTTCATGTTAGAAATTTGCTATGTATCAAATCTGAAATAGATTTTATGGGACATAGTTATAACAATTTAATGCTACCATTAAAAGACGTCTAACGGGTGTTTTTTGTCGAAACAAATTCGTATTGGGCATGTTAAAACATGTATTTTTAAAAATTTACTGCTTCACAAATTTAAATTAATTTATTATATAAAATCAACTTTAAAACTAAAATAATTTATACAGTTTGATAGCAGTTGTTCTAATCAAGCTATATTTTACAGACTATTGGCACCAAAAAACGCTCTTCGTTTCAAATATAACCGATTAATAATTTTAACAAGTTATTTTGTCTATGTAAGTTCAATACCGCACATGCGCCAATAAGTTCTAAATACGTATTTTTGACGGTTTCCGTTGAACGGAATAAGCCGCATCGATTGTAGATTAAAATTTTGAAAATTGTTTAATAGTTGTTTTCTACGTTTTACAAAGCATTTAATATATCAATAGATACCTACATAAATAGCTCAAGCACAGATAACTATCGACGTAGTTAAAAGCGTGCTAATCACGTGCTAACGCTAACGATTTGAGCGATCACAATGACATGCCGTTCAATACCGCGATCGCTGAGCCGAGAATTGACGATCTGAGCCGAGCGGAGCCGATCTACGCCATATCGCGGCCTTACGCCAAACGTCAAATCATCGCGCTTGTCGGATTTTTTTTATGTCGACTGCTTTTCTCAATATTTGGCTTGCCGAAAACCGGCTAAATTATAATAAAGATTGAATGAAGATTTGTGCGAATAAGATATATCTCGGGAAATGGCTCGCGACTAGTATGCGCTCGTTTAATAATCCCGATCGATAACTTTTAACGCGTGTTCCATTGTGATCGCGAAAACGTTAAACATCCATGGGTAAGAAATCGTTATCACGTCGCTTATTACCGAGTCGGTACTGATCTGTGATCGAGCAACAGGTCAGCAAAACGTCGCGTGGACCATTCAATATTCCCTACAGTTTTTGCTTTATACGGGACAGTTTGCAAACTGCACAGGAAACTGTCCTGTATAAAGTCCACTTAAGTAATTTACACGTTAAGCACATCTTAAAAATAACGAATATAAATCAGGATATGTATTTTCCCTTCAACGCCTTTGTCGGACCTCTTACACTATAAAATAAGTATCGGGATCTTTGATGCGGTCGTTTACAATATTAAAATAGGGATATAAAAGTCTGCGAGTCGAATTTAAGGTCTCATACACCCTAAATTGCATGGCAAAACCAAAAAACCAACGCCTAATTTACATGGCAGTTAACACAAAAAATGCCTTGATACCTTCATGTGTGATGCCTTGGACTGGTACTGAAGCGTAAAACTGATCACCTTACTTTCGTGTAATAATAACATTGTCAAGATGCACTGCATTTGGTGTACCAATGCAAAATGCAATGGCCGGATAAAGGAAACAAGATAGTAGATGAAGTAGTAACTCAAAAAAACGTTTGTATTTTTGAAGAGGTTTATTATGGCCTCGACTCGTGGTGAAATGGTTGGAGTACCATGATAAGCGGCTGATTAGTTAATTTTCAAAAAACCTGTTTAAGACATTATACAATATACAATAATATACACATACCCAAATATTATTTATTTTAAAACGGATTAAGTGCCGGTTGAAAACGAAAAAAAAGTGCGCAGGTGTTAAGGTGTTAAAGATTTTGTTTATTAAATTTAATATCAGTAATGACTTACCCCCATAAAAAAATTTAATTGGTCATATCTTGTGACCGCTATGAGACATAATTCAGATCGTAAAATATTTTTAAACAAGAATAATAACTTAAATTCATTCATTGTGGTTACTTAAAATGTTTTTGACGAAATCGATAGGGGTAGGTAGGAGGTACCTACTCAATATTGCTTCAAATACGAAGTTTTGAAAATCGCCCCATTTTATGACTTCTTCTGACTCCTATAAATTAGTTATATTAAAAACTTTGTTGGTAGAGGTCTTCAGATCTTCAGACGTAAACACTCGTTCCAATGCATCATAATCTTACATAGGTCGATCAGCGTAGAGTAGCATTTCAGCTTATAATAAGTAGTTATAACTAGAGTATTGTTGAAACCTCTAGAGCAAGGTAAACATGATGATATGACAATAGTCCTCGGGAGAGAGTCTCCGAATGGCCGTCGTGGCATGCGGGAGGGTTGCTTTATACCCCAGGGCGACCAATCAGCTCGCAGCAGAAACAGAAGCCGCTCCCCTATTGGGTACAAGAACGGAACGTTTTGTTCTTCAAACAAAACGCTTGGAAAACAAAAGAACTCCTTGCTTTATTCTTTCCGCATACAATGTAGTACGGAAGCCTCCTGTTTGCCAAGGGTACCTACCGCCTTGCTTCTCAATGGCCGACCGGGGTAGGGGTTTTCAAAAGTGGCTGTAATTAGATCATTAGCTGCGAGGGTTGGTTTTTAAAAGGGGTTTCAAAAGAGGGTGCTTGAACTCGAGAACAACATGAAGTAAAACATAAAACATTACATGGAAAAGAAAGCCTGCACCATTGCAAGCAGTTGAAACTCAATTTCATTTGCACCGGAAATAAAAAATGGTTTTACTACAATCGTTTTAAATTATTTATTTTATTTATTAGTTTCATACTAACTTAAGACTGTTTTTCATTTTTGGACATCAGATTTTAATTCAAACATTACATCAACACAAAGAATAAGGATAAATAATATTTATGCATATTTTACAAAATGGAAACATAATATATGATTATTTATAATAAAACCACTCACCTCATTATAAATTTAAATTAAATAGAACAACTTTGTTATATAATTAACTTTATTTAAATAAATTAAATCATATAACAAAGTTGTTTTATTTTCCCAATCTATATTATACAAAAAATGAGGTTACGTATGTTTGTGACCCCTTGGGATTGTAATAATAATCGATGGATTAACTCAAAATTGTTACAGAACATTAAATTTTAGAAAAAGAGTGTTTCTATATACTTTTTATTCAGAAGTTCTAACGGAAACGGAACATTCTATGCGTTTTATTTGTCATAGTTAAAAAGTACTGAATGACAGTTGTACACAGCGCCGCAATTTTATCAATTTTAGCCAACCAACGTTACAAAAATTTATACAACTAGGAATAAAAAGAGTTTAATCGGATTTAGACATCGAATTATATCTGACAATTGAAATTATTTAAAAAATATATCAGACAAAGCCACAGCGAAGCGTGGCCGAGCTCAGCCAGTCAAATATAAATAAAAAATTCTTATACTGGTTAAAAATATAAAGCAAAGAAAAAATTGGAGAGACATCTTCAGGCGTCTTCTACTAAGTAATCAAGTTCGGTATAGCCTTACCTACACTAATAAAGATGATTGCCAAAAAAAATCTTAACAATCTTCTCAACAGATGACACCAGCATAGAAAATTTCTGTAACGCGGAATGACGAAGACGAGTTCAATATATATAGTAGTTTCAAAAATTTGTCATATATGGTTATCAGATGATGGGCGGAATAGGGGAATGTTGTAGTACATCAAGTGGCCACTTAACAGGCCATAAGCCCTGTAAACGCCTAGATAATCCACATTCGTTTCCAGATTTTCTCTGTCTCTGTTGGGATATAAATAAAAAAATCTTTACAATTTTTGTATCTTGTGAAATCCAGTTTTCTGAAATCACTTGAAAATTCTTTTCAATTTTTGTATCTTGTGAAATCCAGTCTTGTGAAATCCAGTATTGTGAAATCCAGTTTTTGTCTACAAGTATTTGGACACACTCAAAATGATGTTTATAAAAAAAATCTTTGTTCTAAAAATCTTTTAAAAAGGAATTCTATTGATTTTCCCGTCTTAAGTGTAATTAAACAATTCCAACTAATATCTATTTTCCTGATATACAAGTTCAAGAGAAAAAAAATTTACAAAACTATGTATCTTATAGGATACAAAGCCAAGAAGAGATTGATCGTATATGTATTTATATTATCACTTACATCATATTATGTAAAAGCCCGTGTAGGCTTTGAAAAATTAAGTAAATAAATATAAATGCATGATTAGAAAATACTTAACAAAAATTCCTAGGCACATAGTCGATATAGGCTTCGTAGTTTTGTGGTCAATGTCCCCAGCTCCCAACCTGAAGTTCTGGGGTGAGTTCCAGACGAAACCTATGAGCACGTTCTGACTTTACGATTCCCCACTAATAAAACTGCAATAGGATTTACAAAATACCACCTGACTTCTGCTTTTGATACCAACAAAAAGAACATGTTTATATTGCTTGCATCTAAATATAATAAATATTTTACGATTCATAGGTGGGTGTTCGCTTCGTGGAAAGCACGTTAGGCTACGTATGAGGCCGAGGGTTCGATTCCCGACTGGGCCACCTAGAAATATCTATTTCAATGTGATTTTAAACAAAAAAAACATAATATGTGATACTTTAGACTGACACTGAGGCGTAAGACTGATAATCTTGCAACAACATTTTTGAAATGAATACAAATACTTGTAGACAAATTACTGGATTATACCCATGCTGGGCTGATATCAGATATTATTGATATCTCAACAGAGACAGAGAAACTCTGGAAACGAATGTGGGTTATCAAGGCGTTTACAGGGCTTATGACCTGTCATTGGCTGGGTTAAGTGGCCACTTGACGTACTACAACATTCCCCATTCCGCCCATCATCTGATAACCATGTTTGACAATTTTGGACTACTATATATTGAAATCGTCTTCGTCGTTCCGCTTTACATAATTTTTCTATGCTGGTGTCATCTGTTGAGAAGATTGCAAAGCATTAAAAAAAATTTTTTTAGGCAATCATCTTTTTTATTAGTGTAGGTAAGGCCCTGCCGAGCATTATTACTTACTCTAGAAGACGCGTGAAGATGTCTCCAATTTTTTATTTTTGCTTTATATTTTTAACCAGTAAATCTTTTAAACAACCTTTTTTAAATTAATACAAATACTTGTAGTCAAATTACTGGACTATACCCATGCTGGGCTGATATCAGATATTATTGATATTCCAACAGAGACAGAAAAACTCTGGAAACTCAGCAGTTGACACCAGCATAGAAAAATTCTGTAAAACGGAATGACGAAGACGATTTCAATATATAGTAGTTCCAAAATTGGTCATATATGGTTATCAAATCATGGGGCGGAATGGGGAATGTTGCAGTACGTCAAGTGGCCACTTAACCCAGCCAATGACAGGTCATAAGCCTTGTAAACGCCTAGATAACCCACATTCGTTTCCAGAGTTTCTCTGTCTTTGTTGGGATATCAATAATATCTGATAATCTTGCCTTCATGTGACAAATGTAAATTATCCATAATAATAATAAAAGGATCAAAATTTACTGGGCTTTTTGTATCAATGC
>JAGVSP010003344.1:0-27836 GCA_022494985.1 Micrasema minimum | reverse complement strand
ATTTTTAAAAAATTTTAAAAAAGTTTTTAAAAAAGGACTTGCGAAAAAAGGTTAATTTATGAATTTATTGTTTATTTAACAGGATCACCTACAGTTAAACAAGTATAATAAATAAACCAAAATAAGATTTTCACAAGTAGATAAATACAGATTTTTTTTTTAAATCTCAACATAAAATTGCTAGATGTAAATATACAAGTTATCATGGTTGTTCTCAAATAAATCATTGTTCAATGATTTTTATTTGTTTAAGAAAGATAAAGTTATCAAAATGAATGCGTTAAAGTAATTTGTTTTGAGAAATGTAAGAGTATAAATAAATGAATGTCAACGCGTTTTAAATCTGTCTTGTAAGTTTATTTCAGTGAAATACTCACTGGAACTTAATTAATCTTCTGTGAATAGATTTTCTAAAAGTTATTTTCTAAAATAGCGTAATTAGTACGGCATGGTACGGGAGGCAGCATATTCATAAGCCACTCATATTGTCTAGCCTTAGTCTAGCCAATGTCTGCCTACTAATGAAAATCTCATACGAATACAAGAACGCCATTTTAATAACACGGCCACATAGCGAAACTTCAGAAGAAACATGGAGGTTGTGACAAAATTTGCAACTGGTACTTTGCAATGACAATAACGCCGCCTGGGACCTGATTATAGTGACAAATAACTTACAAAATTACATTTTCTCTATGAAAAAATAAATCAACTCACACCGTGTAGGTTTTCTGCCCAGGTAAATAAAAATTTCTTCCAAATTTATAATAAGAAATATTATTCTTGTACAAAAATCGAAACACGACGATAAAAATTAAGTATGTTAAAATTAGCTGTAAACTTACATAAAGAACGCTTAATACCTTTGTACCTAATAACGTTTAAGGGATTTTTATGTACTTTTTTAATGTTTACTTATTCATTTATTTATATTTTACTGTTGTGCACACAGTGCTATGTTTGGTACAATGAACGAAGAATTTTCAATTTGAGGTAACATATACAACATAACACCAATTACGTGGACAACACAATGTACAAGACAAATTTCTGAAGACGTGAAGTGAGCAAACAGTGGTTATGTTATGTTATGTCATGTGTATGTTGTGTTGTTGTATGTGTGTGGAGTGTGGTGCATGTGTTGGGAAATCTGAATATTTAAACGCAGGAGACGATAAGTAAAGAGAAAGAGGATACCGCCGTCCTGGCAGACCGTCGATGACCATCCTACGGATGTACTCGGCGGAGCTGATGGATGCGGGCCTGACGTGGGAGGAGGCGAGAGAGCTACTTCATATTTTACTAGTGTATTTCCTGTCATCTATCATCACATTACCCTACCTTGATATTCTCTCGTGTAATATCAATACATAATCACCTCTCTTTTATTGCATTTTTGACGTGATAACGTCTAATAAATCGATGATCGCCGGCTGCACACACGAAAAAGCATGACTTATTGTCACGTTCCGCCTGAGCCGAGTGTGCAAGCGAGAGCGCGGAACAAGCGATAGAGAGGCACGATTGGCCTAAGCATTCGGTTTGTGACGCATCTATCTCTCTTCCGCTCCATCGGCCGATGCGTCCGAGTAGAAGGGAGACACAGCAGCAGCACACAAGCTACAAAGTGAAAGTGAAATCGTCATTACCAAAATGAAATGAAATCACCAAATTGTGCACTTCCAGACCAAGTAAATATGTTTTCGGCAGTACCAGACCGATCCATTAAAAGGATATTTTAATTTCCCATCACAGCCAAAATTGTAATTTTCAATTAACTCCTGCTTTGTATTATACAAAATAATGATAATTCAGTAATAATGATTCAATTCAATTCATAAAAGTATGCTATTTTTCATCAATGTTTTCTTATGACGTTATCACGTAAAATTATCGTCCGTAAACCGACTTTACAGACAACCAAATTTTTTTCTTTTGTTATTTGTTAACTTTGATTGGGAAAAACCAAAAATTTTTGATATTAGCTTTCGTGTGAGTGTATGTGTAGGTGTATTCAAAATCCACCCCGAATTTTCCAGATTTATGTATAATTAACAGAACGAATGAATAAGTGATAATCTCTCTCGACACTAAAGGAAACTTGTTTGATGTACCAAGTAAAAAAAAAAACGAATTTATTATTAATTCTGTTTGACATATAAGAGATTTCTAAATTTTGTGAGGTAATCAGGCTGCTTAATTAATTACACACCGTTTTAATAACTTCATTTGATATAATATTCATTTTAGTACTTATACTTTTCATTACTGCTGATACGAGGAGAAAAAAGGCCACTTTGCAATACTAGATATGATTCTTTTTATAAATTAAATTACATTTGAAGATGGTTGAAGTATGAGGGGATAATTAATTAACAAATTTTATCGTTCTTATATTTTTTCTGATAAACAAAGGTTTTTAATACTCATAATAATTACATAGAGACAAATGCTTAAAAGTCCTTCTTCTTCTTAGAAGTTATAAATTAGTTTTTACAAACACTTAGAGCCCCCGCAGACTAGAGATTTTCTATCGGGCGATAGTTCAGTCGGGCTTTTAATCAGTATGAAGATGTATGCAAGTGCGCATACTACAACGATCCGGTATCGGCCGATTGCTAAGTTTAATAGGCCTTGCGATTGCCTTTAAACTATCCTATCGATAAACTATCGGCCGATAGCTTAATAAGTATGGCGCTCTTCCACGCGCGCACACTTGCCGATTGTTTAATCGGGCGATAGTTTTCTCCTTCGTAGTATTGCAGCAATAATAACTTTTCTTGACAATACTGTTCCAACATTCATTGCGACCGCTCTCTTCAAAAGTCGTTTATTAACTGGAAAATCATTCGAGAGCAGTTGGCCGACTGTTCTCTAGTGTGCGCACTCATCACCAACCCGACTGTTTTGTTGATTCAGTGTGCGCGCTAGCAGCCCAACCCGACTAAACTATCGCCCGATAGAAAGTCTCTAGTCTGCGGGGTACCTTAGGAGTTTTTGGTCCCAAATAAAAAAAATCTCTTATCTACAAACCTACATACTACATAAATACATTAATTTTAAAATATTCTTCTAATAAACCATTATTTCTAACATTTTATTAATGTAAATCAAACGTATGACGTAAACAATCTTTAATTACATTTTGTTCAATCTCGCCTTTAATTTGCCGCTTCGGGGAGTCTAAATTATAATAATAAATCTGATAACTCACTTGCCTATATGTGATTGGCCGAATTTATTGTGGGCGTAGATCTCTGCCAGCAGTGTATATTATCCACTGTATAATACAAGTTAATATAACCTTTAATTTCACGCCTAGCGTAGCGGGTAACGCAAACGTGATCGTAAAGACAGACTTCCACGTCACAGTCTTAATTAACTAGAATAATTATAACTGTCGTCGTTGTCAATCTAATAATGAGAAGGGAAGGCAATTTTTATTAGGGAGGGCTGTGGAGAGCTTTTGTGAGTTAAATAAACGCTGAAAAAACTTACTAACTAACTAACCATCACGCCATTTCCCCAAAGGGGTAGGCAGAGAGAATAGAACGCAACACCACTCTGTCCTGGCATACTTCTCTTGCTTCCTCCACATTCATACATCTTCTCATGCACGCACGTCGATTATTCCGACTTCTTACATGCCCACTTTCAAGCACTTGTTTTACTTGATCATGCCATGTCTTTCTCGGCCTTCCTCGACTTCTACATCCAGGCACAGTCGCATCATATATTTTTTTAGCCGTTCTTTCATCATCCATTCGCTCTACATGACCGAACCAACGTAAAAGATCTTTCTTAATTTGTCGATAATGCTTATCTCAGCCTTGCATTCTGCTCTAATTTCAACATTAGTGCAACTATCATACATAGTTTTACCACACATTCGCCTGAGAGATCGCATTTCAACTGCATTCACTCTACTTCATCCTTATTTTTCCAACTCCATGCTTCGCTTCCATACATAAGGGTTGGTACCAGAACTCCATTTTGCACTGCCAATTTAGCCTCTTTTGATAAGCACTTATTAGATACTACCGACTTTAATATATATTGACCGACGAAAAATATATTGTCTAATCGAAATCTATGACACGAGTTATACATGTATTATTTTCAAGGTATTTCATATTAATTTTGGACTTTTGGGATACAGATGTATTTATTATTAGATATTTATAAAAAACACCTACGCATCGTTGCCTCGTTAATCGTTGCATCTTAAATGTTTATATTATCTATACATACATGTCTTAAAAATGAAGATCTAAAACTCTTTAATAAATTTTTATCTTACTATGTTAGTTATTTTTGTTTTTGACGGTCGTCCTCCTGGTTTCCTGGTCGTCCACTGTTGACAATTCGTCGGCAGTTTGCGTCAGAGCTGCGGGACGAGGACTTGACTTGGGAGGATGCACGGGAGCTGGCGGCCGATCGCTTGGCCTCGAGGCAGTTTGTGGATTCCATATGCTCCACATCGGGAGCGGTTATGGTATGATGATGATTATGTATGTCCAAAACGTAACCTCGGTTTAGACTGGTATAAATATGTGTATTTTGTTTGGAAATTTTTGAGGGACGAATGTTATCATTTACGGGTAAACCAATTATTAGCTTCAACATGTCTGAATAATAAATTCAAGTTCACGTTTCCGTTCCATGTTGGCGAACCTTTCCCAATTCTTCCCAACACTCTCAGGGAGTAAAAAGCTACAATTCTGATTAAACAAATACGTGCACGTGCAGTGTACACATTCTCTAAATTGGCTCCACGTGTCAACAGCTACGTGACATGCAATAAATCTCCTACTGAGATGAGTTTCCCGAAGCACTTTTTCAATTCTGCCGCCATTTTGTGGAAAACGGCGCCATTATTTCATTACGCGGGAAGGTAATTCAAAATAAGAAGAGTTTGCAGAGACAAGTACTTTGGTTATACCTTCTTTATTGAATAAAATCCAGGGCATGTCTATGGTTACGTATTTTAAATTTTGGTTTATGTACTCGTACATGTTTTCATTATTTAATTATATTATGATAAGCAGGTTATATATTTTTAACACGCACTAACTGAATCAGTTTTTCATTTTCTGGTTTTGACAAAACCAACTAACCATGATGATAACAACTTGGTAGGATACTTAAATAATTTAGGTTCAATAGTAGAGATTTTTATTTACACAATGATCGTGATTTGATTTCTTTTCTTTAAAAACTCTTACTATTTCCTTTACTATAAAACATGTATTTTTATTTTATTTTTATTTTATTTTTATTTTTTTTATTTTTATGAGCACATTTACTGTACTCCCCTGAACTTTTATTTTTAATTAACTACCAATCACCTCTACCATATCACTGTAACAATATTCGGACTGAAACACAGCAAAATTATATTGTTAACAGAATAATGTATTATTGTGGTCCTCTTTGATTTTGGTTATTATTTTAAATAAACTTTTATTATTAATATGTTTAAATGTATAAAACTGTAACTATTGTTTTCTCTAACATGGATTGTTCTTTTATTATTTCTATTTTTCTTGTATAAACATGTAAAAGGCTTTATGCCGTTATTGTAATAAATAAATAAATAAATAAATAAAAATAAATAAATTACCAACATAAAATATGTATTTACATGTGATTTTCGTATTAATATTTTCATACCTTCGTGTAAGACGATAATCAAGATAAACTGCACTTGGTGTACCGATGTAGTGCCCTATGCACCATTGGGTGAGGATAAGGGAAAGTAGTAGTAGTAGAAATTTAATAAATCTGTTAATCCCTTAAAAAAAGGTGCTAAAATGTTTCCTAAAGTGGAAAATTTTGTACCTACTGAGAAAAGACCTCACGTTCCCAATTGTCGAGAAGACATCGGCGTCGTCTCTCTTGGATTGACAGAGTTCCCTCTTGAAAGATACTGCAGTTGGAGTTATTGCTGAAGTTTGAACAATGCAACGAACTTGAACAGAAAATAAACTCTTAACAAGAAATATCATCTGCACTCTGTAACATCGCGCTTATACACCGTGCAACGAAACTTGATCTACAAGCGGGAAACCAGTGAATCTACTTCATATTTGGAGTTGATTTTGTAAAACTTTTTTTTTATTTGACCCATGGTTCTCGAGAAAATCGAGTGAGAATGTTATCGAATGTTATCGAATATCATTTATTTATACAAATTAAGATCATACCACACCACGTAACTCGCCGCCGCTTCCCATACAAACGTATTCCTCGATTTTCTCCCTGGAATTGAGCATTATGGCAATGATTTTTTCACACATTTTAGATATCAACTAGATGCGTGTTTGCATCGTCTTTTTTAAATATTTTATTTGTTGAGGGAGATAAATAGATTATTAAAAAAATAAGACGACACAAACGCGTATCTGGTCGATATCTAAAAAGCATGAGAAAAAAACATTGCTCTAACGTTAAATTCCAGGGAGAAAATTGAGGAATACGTTTGTATGGGTATGATCCTAATATTAGGTCCTTACATATGAAATTGGCGTTTTGCCGTACTGGCAACTTTGATCTCAAATATCTTCACTTTGGTTAGGAATTCCAAATTCAAATTTATACAGCTATTTACTCAAGTATTTGTGTTTTGAAAATTATAATGCATTTGTTTTTTTCCTCAATTGTTTTTTTTCTTTGCGTCACTCAGTTTACAAAATGGAAAACTTGAAATATCGCGTTATTTACGAGTACGAGTTCCACCGTGGCACCAGTGCTGCAGAAACGGCTCGAAGGATTAATGATGTGTATGGCGACGGTGCCGCAAAAGAAAACACAGTGCGTTTTTTGGTTCCAACGTTTTCGTTCTGGAAATTTCGACCAAAGTTGATAATGAAGAATTGAAGGCTATTGTGGAAGCGGATCCATCGCAAACCCCGTCCGAGTTAGCTGCAGGCTGCGGTGTTAGTGATAAAACTGTTTTAATCCACTTGAAGCAAATCGGGAAGGTGAAAAAGCTTGAAAGGTGGGTACCTCACGAATTGAGTGAAGCAAATCAACAAACGCGCGTTGACTGCTGCGTTGCATTACTCAACCGGCACAATAATGAAAGGATTTTGAATCGAATCATTACCTGTGATGAAAAATGGATCCTGTATGATAATCGGAAGCGCTCATCGCAATGGCTGAACCCCTGCCGAACCAGCCAAACCATGCCCCAAGCGAAAATTGACTTCAAAAAAGTTACTTGTGAGCGTTGGTGGACTAGTGCTGGTGCCGTTCACTACAGCTTTCTTAAATCTGGCCAGACGATTACGGCAGATGTCTATTGTCAGCAACTGCAAACCATGATGGAAAAGCTAGGCTGCCTAACAACCGAGGCTGGTTAATCGCTCTAGGCCACTGCTGCTTCATGATAACGCTAGACCACACACTGCACAACAGACGCCACCAAAATTAGAAGAGCTTCAATTGGAATGTCTAAGACATTCACCGTACTCTCCGGACCTTGCCCCAACAGATAACAATTTTTTTTCGAAATTTGGATAACTTCTTGCAAGGGAAAAAATTCAACTCCGATGGGGCAGTCCAAACCGACTTCAAAGATTTTATTGATTCCCGTCCGAATGGTTTTTTTAGTAAAGGGATCGATGAACTACCTATGAGATGGCAAAAGTGCATAGATAGCAATGGTACATACTTTGATTAAATAAATATATTATATTTTTAAAAAAAAACAACTTTATGTTCCTCCCCATACAAAACGCCAATTTCATATGTAAGGACCTAATACTATCCATAAAGAAAACAAAAGCAAAAACCGAATTTTAATAGGAATGTGTGCTGTTTTACTTTGTCTATGGAACTAATGAAAGCTTTTGTTTAATGATCAGATCAAAAAATGATATTACACATTCGACTCCAAATACGATAAAGATTCACCAGTTCGCGGGTTGTACTACGAGTTTTCGTTACCCCATGTATATTCTAGTAAATATTACTTAACACCACTCCATCATTGTTGATGTGCTTTTAGGAATTCTGCCTGTCTACCTACATCAAGTTTCCTACATATTTATCTATATACAAAACAAAACTTTCTGAAACTACTTGCGATAGGTTTGTACCTACAGTCGGCGGTGAGTGGAAGCGTGGCGGTCTTTGCAGTCTAATCATCCCCTGAAAGACAACCCCACTCTACTACGATTTAATTATTATTTTCATGCACAGGCTATTAGGCTTCACATGTAGGATTTAAAAATGAAAACATTTGTAAATATTACAATTTATTTAAAAGAAAAATGCAATAGATATTATTGATATCCCAACAGAGACAGAGAAGCATAGAGATAATATCTGATATCAGCCCAGCATGGGTATAATCCAGTAATTTGTCTACAAGTATTTGTATACGTTCAAAATGTTATTAAATAATATTTACTGGTAAAAATTAAAAGCAAACAAAATTGGAGAGACATCTTCAGACGTCTTCTAGTAAGTAATTACGCTCGATAGAGCCTTACCTACACCAATAAAGATAGATTGCCAAAAATGCTTAACAATCTTCTCAACAGATGTCACTAGAGAGAAAAAATGTTAAAAACTGTCGAAAAACCAACTCAAATGTGGATACTTCTGTGCAAACTCAATATATATAGTAGTTTTAACAACTTGTCATATATGGTTGTCAGATGATGGGCGGAATGGGGAATGTTGTAGTACATCAAGTGGCCACTTAACCTAGCTAATGACAGGTCATAAGCCCTGTAAACGCCTAGATAACCCACATTCGTTTCCAGAGTTTCTCTGTCTCTGTTGGGATATCAATAATATCTGATATCAGCCCAGCATGGGTATAATCCAGTAATTTGACTACAAGTATTTGTATACGTTCAAAATGTTGTTTAAAAATGTAATAGTTGAGTAGGTACTGTATTCCGCGACTTATTTTCGGAGCAAATTCTATATTTTTTGTTGATATTTTATTGTGATATTATTATGTAACTTTTTTGGACTTTTGTCGTCTACTTTGGATAAGATCGTCATTTTTTGTTATTATCATAATTATTTTAAGTATCCTCGAGATGGACTGAGGGGGGATAACGAACCGCCATCCACCCACAGACCCACAGCTGTTACATATTATATGGTGTCTTAAGGGACTCTTTTCAACTGCACAAAGAGGAAAGCGAGATAAACACTGAAAAATCTACATAAAGTTTAGTAAATCCTATTGCAAAACATACATACATACAAGTAGGTACTGTACTTATGTCATATATATGTTTTTTTTTTTTTCAAACGAAAAATTTTTGTTTTGCATAGATATGTACATTAAAAACACATATATGTACAATAAAAAAAATATATAAAAACAAAAATCCCACCAAGGCATAGCCTGTTTGTCAGTATACTGTGAAAGTCATACAGTGTGCACGTGGCAAAAGAGAAAGATAAAGTCATGTAGAAATGGAAAAATAACAGATAATGTAAACAAGATAGTTAAAAAAAGAATGAAAACAAGATATTGGTATCTTTATACCGGAAGAAGAAGAGGGGAAATAATGTCATTTGGTATTTGGTATAAATATGGAAAATCCTAGATTTAAATTGATTTAAATTTTGTAATGTATATTTTTAAAGTAAGGCAGCATCCGAAAGGCAATTTATTGGTCGTAATTTCATCCAATCCCGCGTTGAGCCGCGCAAATCCCACCAATAGGATTTGGGAGCATCAACTTGCCGGGTACGTTTCACTATTCTTGTGTTATTTTTCCAAAGATAAGTGGGATAAATGCGAAAGAAATGAGATTTCTCGCGAGCCGCGGCAAACGTCACGTTCCGCGCTGTGAAGTTATTGGAAGCGGGTAGCGCGGGAAAGTCAAGCAAAGGCGAACGAAGCTCGCATGAAAATGGCGGCCATATTGAAAGGAATGGAGTCTCGAGATAATTTCAGACAAAACATTCTGCACAGGGGTTTTTGCGACATTCAGGGCTTTAGCCAAATTGGATAAAAATATATACGACTTTAGATGTCTGAACTCCTTAGAGGTCGTTAAGCAAACGACTTCTATTTATTTCGATTGGGGATACAAAGCAGTACGAGAGACTTAAGTTTCTATTCCCACAGCCTATGCTGAAAACCACATATAATAGCAATGCTAGGAAGATAAAAGTATAAGTTTATACATTCATATAAGAATACTATAGGAATGTTAAGTTTAAATAATATATTTTATGGCTAATTGATAGCGCCGGGAGTTTGCGTCAGAGCTGCTGGACGGAGATCTGACTTAGGAGGATGCTCGGGATCTGGCGGCCGATCTCTTGGCTCGAAGGCTGTTTGTGGAATCCATATGCTCCACATAGGGAGCGGATATGGTATAATGATGATGATGATGCGTAAAGCTGCATTTACTCGATGAATATATTTATGTAACCGCATCTTCGCGCTTCGTTGAATAATCCACATGGTAAATCATGCATTATAATCCATGTGTATCTCATTTCTCGTTTAAAAAAATAATACAATCCTTAAATGTTTCAAAAAACTTTTGCGTTTTTTAATATATTTTTAGATGAAAGCTTTTTAATTACTTTGTGAAGACAACTTTGTTTCGAGGATGCCTGAGGGAAATAATGAGTTTGCTCTAAAGATGTGTAAAATGCCAAACAAACGGCGAAAAATTACGCAAAACTTATACCGCCGCAGCATTTTCACATAAAAACTTAGAGAAACCTTTGCTTTGAAGTTTAGGAAAAAGAAAGTCTGAATGGGTATTGTTTTACATAAATTAAATACTTCAGGGGGCAGAATAAAGCCCCAAACCGGCCCTGGAAAACTCGACCAATCCAATGTCGACAGCCATCGGGGAAAGATCAAGAAAAATCCCTTTTAAATTGAATTCAGAGTGACAAAGTTTCACACAAAGCCATGACTTCTACTATGGGAATGTTAACTTGAATGTCCTTAAGGAATATATCCTTTTTGCATCGACGTTAAAAGAACTTTAAAAATAAATATGTTTCCAAAAAATATGAATATAATATGAAAACACGTAGGTACCCTGAAACATTCATAATATAAATGTCTGTGTTTATGAAAATATATAAGCAAATATTATTTTAACACAGCGAAACTTGTATTTTTCTCATTGTTCTATGAGGTCGCGGGTTTGATTCCCGTAGGTGGTCAACAAGAAATATCAATCATATTTAAATGAATATTAATCCCAAGAAGAGATTAAAGATTCGAAATACGGAATACTGAAATTCGGTAAAAATCCAAAATATGTATTAAAAATTCGGTAAAAATCCAAAATATGTATTAAAAATTCGGTAACCTTACTTTGAACGATGCGAGGAATCGGCTTGGCTTGAAGGCAGTTTGTGGAATCCATATGCTCCACATAGGGAGCGGATATAGCATGGTTAAAATCCAAAGATGTTCTTAATCTTGACTAGTAAGATTCTGATGTATTCCATGTCATGACATAAAAATAAACGAATAAAAACAAAATCAAGATTGATTTAAATATTTATTTCATATGGAGTTCTATAAAACAAATGCCAACTCAATCAACCAAGAAAGAATAGTTAGTCAATTGTCTTTAGTGCATTTAGTTGATAGTGCATTAGTTCGTTACCAATTATTATTGCCAGCCGCACAGAAAGTTTCTCACAAGCTCCGGAATCCAACACCATTACAAAGGTAGGACCATCTAGAATCATTCCTTAATTCCAGCGAATTCTAACCTGAATAAACGGCATTGAAATCTAGCAAAAATTCAGTCACACTATATCGAACAATCCATGCTATAAATTTAGCTCCTTAGACATTTCACTACAAGTACCAGAAGTTACGTATATGAAAACACAAAAAATTTCCATTTAAAAAAAACAGCTGATATGTCTAGTATTTACTTAAAGGCCCGTATTTCTATTATCATAAATGGGGGGAAAAAATACCTACAGGACTACTGCTTCTGTCGATATATATTGATTAATTTTCGAGGAAAAAATTTCTATATTAACAAACAACAGTGATTGAAGAAACCTTGTAATGGACGAAAAATATTTACATGTTTTTGGTATATTTCAAATAGTAATTATACCACCCTCATAATTCAACGAATGGTTGGTTGGTTGAAAAATATTATGGGGCCTTATAAAGCAGTCTAGAAAAATATTCGGGAAGAAATGTCTATCCGGTATAATGCTATAAATAATATAATTTAGTAATACGTTCCCCATAAACCCGTAGCCATAATAACAAGCCTAAAGGAACGATTTTTACCTTGAATGAAGTTTTAAAATGCTTAACGTTTTTCAACATCAAGAAAAAGATAGAAATCACAATCACAATGACTGTGCATTCATCAAAACAAGTTGGTTGGTTGATCGTAGTTGACCGGAGAGAGCTTAAGTTGTTGTAATTGCGATAAGCATTCTTTAAACCTTATTGATTGTTTGGATCATTGGATATAGGAGCTGGCCGGTAATCAGAAGGACTCAGGCTCAAATCTTGGAGCGAACGGTTATTTTTTCAAGTGATTTAATTAATACACATAATTCAAGTAGGTAATCATCAAGACGAATGCACGTAATATTTGTGATTTTTGTCCATCTTTTTCTTGATTTGTGGAAAATATATATTTTTCAATGACTGTAAAGTAAACGTCATACCTTTTTAATGGAATTATCAAGAGAACTGCTGTCCACAAATAATATCAATAAAATAGAGTAGGTTCTTTACACCGACCCGACCGTTTGCTTAAAAAAAAATGTACATTTTTATTAACAACAAGATAAAAATTCACGCAAAATTTATAACTATTTTTAAGATCATGTCTAAAAACAAACTTCGAAACTCCCAAAATTTGTATTGCGAAAACTATTTACTTTTTATACCTATAAGAATCATAATAAACTTTTCTCCATTGTCTTAGCATAGTACATTGTATTACATAAAGTTACTTTTCTGTGTTCGCCCACCAAAATGTTTAGAAATTATCGTAAAATGAATTATTTTACTATTTTACTAGGGTCTTCCTCTATTTTTTCTCCGCTTTCCTCTAGACTGAGTACCGTTAAGGCTAGCCGTAACAATTATTTTTCTTCCATCAGAGTTTTATACTTCCCTCCTGATCCTCACTATCTAGTATCTACGAGTACATAAGAGCATGAAGACACTCCACAGTGTAAATATTACATCGAGGAATATAGCATGAAGTTTGGATGGAGATTTTCTTCTTCTTAATCGTTTGCTCTTGAAAGAGCAGTCGGGCTCACAGCAGTAGGGGGAAAGCATGCCGCCAGATTTCGCTTCCACCCGTCTCTATCTCGAGCCTCCTGGAGAGATACGCCCCTCGGCTTTGTCACCAGATCAGTCCATCTCACTGGGCTCCTTCCACGGCACCGAGACCCTTTACCAGTCCCTGCACCACCAATTTTTCCACAGTGTCCGGTCGCCTTGTGACGTGACAGAAGAACCAGGCGAAAGCGATTCTGCTGACTAAGCTATATACATACTTCTAATGTCTTCCAAGATACTTACATTCCGTCGGCAGTTTACATCAGAACTACGAGACTCAGACAAGGCATAGAAGAACTGATGTCTTGGAGGCAGTTTGTAGATTCCATGTACTCCACATAGGGAGCAGATATGGAATAATGATGTCTTACGTTAGTACGAGGCCGAAATGATTTTTTTTTCGAGTTGCATTCAAAATGGAGGATAAAGAACGAGAATTTCTTCTTCCAATCTTTATGCTCCAAGATCGTGTAGGCCCTTGGGGTAGTTGGGCATTGTTTCGGCTTTTGGTGGCACTACATAACATGCTATTATAACACTTTCCTCTTTCCCGCCTTTTTTCTCCACCATCTTTCCCCCCGGGGAATATTCCGTTTATCCTCGTATTCATTTTGAAATTACCACTCGCAAGTTGTATTGCCCTATCAGAAAAATAATAAAGGAAAATGTTATTTCTGCCAAGGAATAATACGTCTAGATAGTTAACGCTAGCTCCTTCTCCCATAGGAAACAGCCAGACTAAACTTAATAGATTTAAGTACTTTGGGCCTATAACAGAGAACGTTCCTAGAATAATATACTGTCCAATCTACTGTAATAATCCTGACATTAAATAGCTACATGCCATTTTAGCTCTCGTGTGAGCTAAATCTACAAATTGTTTTTCCAAATAAAACTCAAGATAACAATTTTGTACTTATATTATTATAATTCTGTTGTATTTTTCGGTCGCATAGGTAGAGTAAACTTGAAGAATCTCATAATTTTCGCTGTTTAGAGGTAAATACAATTACCCAATTAATTTGTTTATACCAAAATTACCAAAGTAAGATAGATTAGCATAATAAATAAAAAAGTTAATTATTAGGTTTTTTTGAGTATTGTTTTTTTTTGTGTGTAATACAGAAAAACCTTTTAAAATAAAGAAATGTCCTTTAGACTTTCCCGAAGGAAACACTAGAGTAAAGTTTTCATTATAAAATTGTAATAAGTTGAGCCATAAATCCAAACAAATCAAGGACTTGTGGAAAATTCTTTTGTTTGGCAAGCAAAGAGAAAAATGTCAAAACTTCTGTTTTTTATTATTTATTCAAATTCGCGTCTGTCCAATATTTACTGCTAAAATGTTAAAAAAAACACATAAATAATATGTATACTTTTTTATTAATAAAGTTCTTGAATAAAGTTTTTTGAGACTTTAATTTTTTTTTTTCTTTTGTTTGGCGCTTTTCAAGACCTGCGCACACTTTTTGTTATATTCTGTAGGTACCCTAATTTTGCATGATTTATCCTAAAAAGTTGAACTCTACAGGAAATTTTATTCAAATGAATAACTTGATCACTTACAATATTTTAGCCATATACCATTAGCCACTCTGAAACACATTTCTGTTTAATTAGTGATCTTCATAAAATACTACCTACTGCTTCTTTCCCTTCGCTGCACTGCATTGGTTCATCGTTTGTAGTTCATTTTGATGATTTGTTTACATAAAGGAAAGACAATCAGGAAAGTATTATCAGGAAAAAAATATTTTTTTTCCAGAAGAAAGGAAGAAATTTTTGAACTTTTGTTTTGGTCGACCAAAAAACTCCTCTCTCACCAAATGTGATTATCCATCCAATATTTTAAACCAACGAAGTCAACTTTAGATTGACATTCCAGTGGTAGATACCTAGAATTGATTTTTTAAATGTTTTCATGTACCTACGCGACGAAAATTCAAGAGTTTATTCAAGAGGTACGAATTCTAAAATTCATTGTTTTTTTTTTTTTTTAAATTGACGAACATTTTTATTCATTCCAAAAAAATTAACAGGACTGTAACGCTCTCGCCCATAATAATGAACAGATCACATTCAAATAATAAAAGCGAACGATACTCATTTCAAAACGCATTCAGCAATGGGCCACGCTCCAATATTTTTAAATTCCGTATTTTTTTTGTGGGAATAGTAATGATTTTTTGAAAATTTTCTGTGAAAAATAAAAAAATTAAAATTGAAAGGATTCTTCGTAAAAAAATATTAAAAAACGGAGCTTATAAAAACAGGGCGAAATTTTAGGTAAAATGGCACTTCCGGTGATAACGTTCATAAATCAATACAATACAATAAGTAGTTTGATCAACTAAGTGTCAGTTAAACAAACTGTTTCCTTGAAAAATTGACAGTTAACTAACTTCAGACTTATTACGTGTAGAATGACATTCTAAAATAATTTTGCATTTATGAACATAGATTATTTATTTAAAAAATAAAAATAAAAAATTTTATACTTAATATATAAATCACCATCATAAAAAAAATTTTTTTTTAAAAAAATTGTCCCCTGGCCCATTCTTGGTGGAAAATCCGTGAATTAAACGCAAAACTTTGAAAAATCATAAAGGGTTTAACCAAACAAAAATGTTGTTGGCTTATAGTTAAATAGCGTATTTTATGAAAAAAGTTTAAAAAAAATTAATTCGTCTTTATTATTTACAAATAACTAACTTTATTCATTCAGTTATCACAACATACCAGAATTAGAGCATTAAATTCTAATAATTTACACGTTTTCGTAAATAAATTCAGCCAGCATGCTCAAGATGTTAGTTTCTATTAGTGATGCCACGCATGCAGCGTAAGCCTCGCAATATTTTACAGCGCAAATAATAATAGTAAAAGATCCGACCGAAATTGGGAAAAATAAGGCCGAATACGGGCCTTATGAGGCACGCGCGTGTGACCGGATTACATTGTGGTATAC
The DNA here is from genome assembly GCA_022494985.1 of Micrasema minimum. Lineage (NCBI taxonomy): Eukaryota > Metazoa > Arthropoda > Insecta > Trichoptera > Brachycentridae > Micrasema > Micrasema minimum. The sequence continues at coordinate 11,577 of JAGVSP010003344.1, read as the reverse complement.
GGTATACGGCATACGGCATACAACCCCAGCCTACAGAGACTAATAGAATATCAAAATCTCAATCCCTAGCGTAATGCGCGGGAAATAATAAACACATGTTCCATTATTTGCTATCTGGAGACATACATAATCTATAGGTTCGGTATCCGCAATAACGTTCGGTATTGTAGGACAAACTTGTCTGCAGAAAGGAGGGCGCTACAGTCGATATTGTAGTGTTGCCCGTATCAATAAAACTCCCAGGTTTTCAGGATATGAGCTTTTTCATATAGGGGAAAGTTGGTAGGATTCGTACAGTGGTCATCTTTGACTATCTTAGAAGTTGACGAATTCGTATTTATGTGCGTGGCTACCTATCATATTATGCTTAGGCCAATTACAAGGCTAGGTGGCAGTGCAGCGTACTATATTATTATCTGTGCTACCAGCTTCGTTGGAACAAGACGGTAAGTACCTACGTGCATACCTACCTCTCCACAAAAGTATTTTTTTCTTCTTTTGAACGCGTTTAGCTTTAATTAGTTTATGACGATAAAAACTAAGGTTTATTCATTGTGGGATCAATTTAGTGGTTATGCTTTCTTACAGTTATGAGTGGGGTAGATTTGCACACTATGAATGTGCTGAGAAAACTATTTCAGCTAATGGTAACACAATTTCTACCGGTATTTTTTATTTCCATCGGTCCGATTCCCGTAGGTGGTCAACATGAAATATTTATTTACATGTGATTTTCTTAATAACATTTCATGTGTGATACCTTGGACTGGTACTGAAGCGTATGACTGATCTTACATGTAATAAAATGATCGAGATACACCGCACGGTGTACCAATGCAGTGCCCTATGCACCATTGGGTGCGGATAAGGGAGAGTAGTAGTAGTAATAGTAGTAGAATAGTGTATTATTTAATCAATAAAGAACGAGATTTATTGGTTCCGGGCAAAATCCGATAATTCATTTTTTTTTTTTTAAATAACAGTGTCATAACATTATTTATTGAGTGCATTTAACTTCTTACTAGATTTACCAGAAACTCATTCTTATTTAATAGCGAAAATCATTACTTACACGAGAGATAATGTCCTATCAAAATGGCGTCGTTTGCTCAAATTTTTAATCATTCTACAGACGAACTTGTTTAGCTGTAGTTTTCCGGGTTTATTGTAGTATGGATTCTGGATTAAGGCCTTGTAACAAATACATCAGGTCAAATTGTCTAGTTTGGAAAATTCTCTTCCCTCTGACCTTCGTTATTTACTTACAATAAGGGAATAAAATAGTTTATTGAATTTCTCTGAATTTCGATTGAAAGTGACAATGAAATGTAATAAAAAAAGGTGCTCTGGATCTTGACAAAATACTTGATGATATTACTCAGCTCAGCTCCTGATAATATTACTTAGCGTCTTAATGATATTACTCAGCTCCTGATAATATTACTCAGCGTCTTAATGATATTACTCAGCTCCTGATAATATTGCTCAGCGTCTTAATGATATTACTCAGCTCCTGATAATATAACTCAGCGTCTTAATAATATTACTCAGATCTTGATAATATTACTCAGCGTCTTAATGATATTACTCAGCTCCTCAGCGTCTTAATATTACTACTCAGAGTCTTAATAATATTACTCAGATCTTGATAATATTACTCAGCGTCTTAATGAGATTACTCAACTCCTGATAATATTACTCAGCGTCTTAATAATATTACTCAGATCTTGATAATATTACTCAGCGTCTCAATGATATTACTCAGCTCCTGATAATATCACTCAGCGTCTTAATATTATTACTCAGCGTCTTTTTGGTAATATCGTTCGGCGTCTTGATAAAACTATCGGAATGCCGAATGATTTAGTCAACTAAGAATAATTTTACGAAAATTTTTAGTTCTTTATAAGGAATTCCACCGGTCTTTTTTTTAACAGGAAGATGACCAAATCGTTGGTGATAAGAATTACCAACAATTTAACAAAGTATCAATAATTCTTATAAAACATGAATACTTATTGATGTTTTATTAAAAATTCCTGTTAACTTATTGTTGACGAAAAAGTCGATTTTCACCGTATTCACAATCACCTCAACTTTTTATTTGACAGTATTTTAATGAATTAGGAATTGTTTGTATATAATTTATATTACTATTCTTAGCGAGTAAAAACCTGTATAAATTTTTCTTGATACGGGTAATTAAAAAGGAGTAAAATATCGGAGAATTTCCGTTAAGTTGGAAGTTACCAACAGCGGGCGATACAGGATTATTGTGGAGCAACAATTGAAAGAAATATTAGCCCGGATTACTTTTCTTATTCGCCAAGTTTGGCGGGAAATGACAAAAGTTTTCATCCACCCTGTCCGGCGTCCTTTCAATTAGCCGCTCCCCACGCCGTGACGCGACTCCTGATGGATATATATGAAATAACTTCGCGATATCAATTTGTAAAACTATCGAGAAATTGCGATTAGCTCTTGGGAAAAGTTCGCCGAAAAATTGGGAATGAGTGGAACGGGGAAGTCAAAGATCGAGGAACGAAATGAAGCCTGGGGGTGTTGTGACACTTGCATTGAAAAATAAGTGACAACGTTACTTTTCGTTTTAATGTAATTTTCATAGTTCTTTTTTTTATAATTGTTTTCAATTCAGAACAAACATTAAAAAAATTATTAAACTCTTGAATATTATGTCAGTAAACCGAAGAACTAAATGTAATGTTGCTAATGAAATTAACAAAATTGTTAAAGGGATAATTCCAAGATATTTGCAAAACAAATTAAAAAACAATGACTTTTTTCATAAATATGCAACAAGATGTGTTCAAAAAATATAAGATTAGAAAAGAAAAGAAAAACTATGTCACAGAATTGTCTCATGTATAAGGCATTAAAATGTATGAGGAGATGCCAGACGAAATAAAAAATGAACAAAATTTAAAGTTATTTAGGGCTAAGTGTAAAAAATATATGTGTGAGAAATATTAGTGTAGATGTATAATAAATAATATTATTGTATCATGGCTAAATGGAATTAATAATAATGATAGGATAAGAATAGTTAGGAAAAAAATAAATTAAGTGTAATGTAAAATATATTAGTCTATGTAAAAAATTTATATACTAAATAATATATAATAAAAAAAAAAAAAAAATCAGATGGAGACACACTATACTCGGCGAATTTGGTTTTTATTTGTTTTCGGGAGAATTCTTGGAGTGGGGTGTTTAACTTCATGGGATATTAGCGTGGTGGTGTCACAAAACGCAGCAACCCCTGTAGCTCAAGCACAGATACTATCGACGTAGTTAAAAGCGTGCTATTTACGTGCTAACGCTTAACGATTTTACCGATCACAGTTCGATACCGTGGTAGCGGTTCGGCTGTGTTCGTCGTGTGTTCGTCGTGTGTTCGGACGTCTTCGCCGAGCCGATCTGAGCCGAGCGGGGCCGAAGCCCGCTATAACGCGGCAATGAACGCGGCCTTACGTCAAACGTCCAATCATCGCGCTTGTCGGATTATTATATTATCGACTGCTTTTCTCAATATTTGGCTTGCCGAAAACCGGCTAAATTATAATAAAGATTGAATTAATATATGTGCGAATAGGATATATCTCGGGAAATGGCTCGCGACTAGTACGCGCTCGTTTAATAATCCCGATCGATAACTTTTAACGCGTGTTCCATTGTGATCGCGAAAACGTTAAACATCCATGGGTAAGAAATCATTATCACGTCGCTTATTACCGAATCGGTACTGATCTGTGATCGAGCAACTGGCACTGGTATCAACTATCTTTAGACGAAGGTGATTCAGCTGACTGAGAAATAAAATAAAATAAAATATAGGTACCAAGAATATCTTCCAAAAGACGATCGGAAGAGTTTATCTAATCTTTTCATTTTTCATTTTTATATCCCTACAGAGATGAGGTAGAATTTTTTTCTTATTCGGAATATGGATATTCGAGCATTTACAGGGCTGATGACCTGTCATTGGCTGGGTTAAGTGGCCACTTTATGTACTACAACATTTCCCATTCCGCTTATTAGCGAATATCCACACTAGGTAACATTTTTGATTTTGTATATATGTTACGAATCGAGAATCATCCACCAGCGAGTTGAAAGCGCCATCTATGCATTTATATTGAATTTAAGTATTTATTGTAGTATTTAAAGTGGCCACTTAACCCAGCCAAACAGCATAAGCCCTGTAATCGAATATCCATATTCCTGAATTAGAAAAAATTCTACCTCATCACTGTAGGTATATAAAAATGAAATACCTACTCCCGTTTTGGGATAAAATCCAGATTTGTGTACAAGTATTTGAACACGTCCAAAATGTTGTAATCTTTTAAAGTTTAATACTTAAAATTTTAATCTCTAATAAAAATGCACGGTTTTGTGTGTTTTCATTATAATTCACAAAGAAATCAAATTAAACCTAGGTACATATTGTGTAATTATAATAATAATTATTTCAAACCTTGAGGAAGTGAGTGCAATCCTCTAAGGTTACACTAAGATTTAAAAAGGAAAATAACGAAGAATCGTGAATGTTATTCGTAAATACGTACATTTGTACTAATATTAGTAATGCTCCTACATACCTACTAATTATTAAACGAACCCTTATTTCTGATTTTTCTTTTTTGAAGCAAACTCCTTCAGATTCTCTAGCGACCTTTGATTGTAAAAAAATCATAATTGATATCGTTGACAATTTTACTCGAACGATCTGAGAAGAGTGAAATACGAAAACGAAGATTTCAGCACCTGAAAAAAAATATATATTTATATTACGTACTTTATTTGGTATTATGCAGATCTAAAATTTAGTCATATTATTTATCTATGAATACTTAATGTTCTTTCTATGTACATAAAATTCCTCGTCATTTTATTGTAGTCGAAAGAAAAAAAAATGTTGGTTTAACTGATCACTTTAGTAAGTACCTACTTATTACCTACCTACAATATTTACTATTCTGCCTGAGATCAAAAATCGTTTTATTTATTTTTATTTTATTTTTAAAACCAAAAAGAAACAATAAAACATTAATATAAATCATATTGAGGAAAAAAGTTCCAAGTACAGGTTTTCACACAGTACCTATGTATTTTTAACAGAACGCGACTTCAAAACAATAAGGGTTCAACAAACATTTTTTCACCTTTTTGCTTTTGGATGCAAAATGGAACCATTTTGCATAAAAACTTGCGCGGAAACTGGTGGCCGATCGCTTAACTTGGACGCAGATTGTGTAATCCATATGCTCCACATGGGGAGCGGATATGGTATGATGATGATGTTGTTATAAAACAGAATCATTATTTAAACTCCCGAATAAACATATTTAAATATTGAAATACGTACACCTATAACAATTTTTGCGAATACCTATGTCTATATTATTTATATAATCTTCTCACTGCTAACCGTCGCGGTCGGGCAGATTTCGAGGGAATACTTATGAGTATAGGCAAGTCTATCTTAACGAAAGTTGTAGGTACATAGTAGCAGTATTGAAATTATTTTAAAACAGCTTAAACACTCTAAAAAATAGTTTACTTACAGCGGACATCGTTGCGACGGATATATCGGCCAATCCCATGGCTGATATCTTCAGTGGATCTTGTGACCGAGCCAACAGGAATATGAGGGTACTCTTGGTCCGCGGTGACATAGAAGGCCAGTCAACACAATATACCTCTTCGGCTAACACGACACTCTGAAGAATCAATACATTCACTTGTACCTGAGGTTACCGAGGATCAGCGCTGCGATACATCAATTTTGGAGATGGGCCGACTCGTCGGTTGCAAAAAGGTCGATTAGCTGGCTGACTAGTCAGCCAAGACGATCATTGCTTTTGGTGGAATTCGAGTGGCATTGGCAATGTAAAAATAGAAGATATTCATGATGGCAAGTCACCAACGATGACCCATTTGAGTGGTGTAACATAATTTAATTTGTTGTTTAGAAATTATCATTATTGATGGATTCAAAAGTGCGAAAGCTTTCTTTTAGAATGAAATTTTTTGATAAAATACACTAATACCCAGAGGAAGAGTTCCTATTCCTAGATTAATATTAAAAAATTATCATTATTGTAATTCAAAAGGCGAAAGCTTTGAAATCTAAAATAAAAACCCGATTAATACCGTAAGGTGACGATTTCATTTCAATCACCGGTATTTTTTCAAGCACAGAAATGCAAATAAAGTAAACAGCCGACTAGTCAGAACATCTCTAATCTAGATATATCGCATTTATGATGCGTATGTGACGTCAATGATCAAGACACACTGCACTTGGTTTACCGATGCAGAGTCCTATGCACCATTAGGTGCGGACAAGTACTAGAATACGGTGTCAAATGGTATTATCAGAGATTTCTATAGTTGACATCACATATACCTACGTGTTATAAATGCGATATATCCACATATAATTAGATATACACATAATTGATGATCGCAGTGCAGGATTTGTCGAGCCAACAGAAATATGAAAGCATAATAAGTATCAGGATTTGTTCTGATATATCAGGATTTTGAGGCTCATGTTGGGATTATGGGCAGACTTTTTTATTATGTACCGGAAAATGACAGGATTTTCTGCTTTACATAAATCTTATTTCTGCTTTTTATAAGTGATATTTATTTATATCTTCATGTACAATTACAAATCATAAAGTGTACAAGGGCGAGCTTATTGATTTTAAGCAATATTTTCCAACCATCTATATTTAACATAAAATTAGGTATAAAAAATTTCCGGTGGCGCTTTTATTGTTATTTTTACTATTTCATTTAATTACTTAATTTTACGATTCTACGTTTCATAAAAACCATTTATTATGACTTTTTTGTATAAATCAGACAATGTAAATTATGCATGTAAAATAATTCAATTAAATAAATGTTAAATCTACTAGTAGATACCAAATTTAAAGAAATATACATTGAGGAATATTATTATAATATATTATTATAATTTCACCTTAGTAGACAGACGAGTGGTATAAATACATATTACGGCGAGCTGCAGTACTGTACCCACGAAAAATAAGCCATAACGTACTACAATCTCAAAATCCTACAAAACAACAATAACACTTATACAAAACTGATATAAAATATAAATAATGTAAAATAGTAGCAATGACACAGATCTAAAATCCGCTCTAAAATGATTTTAAATATATATTCTATGCTTAGTGTCTTCCAAATGTGAGCTCCTTAAGAAATAAGATAAAATAAACAAATAAAAGAACTTTTTTTTTTTTTTTTTTTTAAAGGTGAGATGTATTTCATTCAAGCGCAGCCAATAAAATTATGATAAAAAAGGTGATGAGAAAACAAAAATAAGTTTAATAAGTTGTATCTCTAATACTATATTTATGTAAATAATATTTACGGTTGACGTCAGCTGATATCCCAAAAGACAAATAACCTGTAATCTCGGCCAGAACAATACTGCAATGAGTGGTGCTAAATGTCGGTAACAGAAAGCTGTAATATCTGCCGAGAGCCGCTAATTTCATATTTTTCTTTGCATAAACTGTTTTATCTGCCGGTAACCGCTAGTTTTATATTTTGTCGTTTCGTCGGAGCGTCGCTACATAGTGAAGGAACAATCTGTTTTAGTTCTCTTCTGAATAATTAGTCTATAATATAAAAGTCAATGATCATTTTACAGACCGACTATGCTAAGTAGATACATCTGAAACCTATGATTTTCGGTGACTCTAACTAAATTTATATCACGCGTAGCAAAACAGCGGTCAGTCTTTGTATATTCGTAATGAACACAGAGCTCTAATTTTCAATGGTGAACAGCTTCCATGCTATATAGGTACCATAAAAATAAAGATGTTGAAATAAAAAATATCAGTGCATAAACGTTCCTACTTTAATTTAGCTTTTCTTCCATAGAGTATCCCCCTCCTTGAATACGGATATCATTATCATACAATATTCGCTACCTATTCGGAGCATACGGATCCCACCAACTACCTCCAAGCTAAAAAAATTGGTGCCACTTGCCCAATCCTAATTGATCTAGGATTGAAGATACCTTGGATTGACATTAAAGCGTAAAACTGATCATCTTACCTAAATAATAATAATAAAATTATCATGACACACTGCACTATACCAGCAAAAAGCAAATGGATAAAGAAAATTGAGAGAGAGAGGAAAAACCCCAACTTTATAAAAATAAAATGTTATTTTTGCATAAATAAATTAATTACCTGATAATCAACTGATGGTGTACTATGCATTCTTTCAAATTCTCATAAATTTCTTTTTCTCTATTTTCTAAAGCCTGAGGATTTGTTAAAAAATTATTTGTTCCATTTTGATTGCTTTGTTCCTCCTCTCCAATAGTCGATAAATTCTGTATTTCATTGATAAGTATTTCAAGATGTCCAGTAATATGTATTATCCAATAACAATACAACGCATCCTGACAAAGTACCGTTCCCAGGCAAATATATCCAAAAATATATTCAATGAAAAACATTATCACCCAATTTACAATATTAAACTTTGTATCAAATGGTACCGAGAGTTTCAGCGGTGATTCTTTAGGAACTGTACTTCCTGGCTCAAAAGCTCCATGTTTATAATTCAAATAGATAGGGATAAGATAGAAAGACGTGTATCCAAAAAAAAATACTGTACCAAAAGAATACATTAGTATTTTACCCATCCTTTCACTTTCCATTGACACCTGAAAGTATAATTATATCCACATACTTTGTACTAAAAAAATAATATTTGCATCAAATCTGTTCCTGAATTATTAACTATAGAAATGAGCACATTACACTCTTAAATTATTATTAACCTTATATTATAATAGTTAATCCTTCAAGTTATCAACACATTCTTTATTTATTTATAAACTTTTTACCTTTTCAGAAAATTTTGTGGGTTTCCAGTAAATAAGAAGACTCATTTGGTCTCGAAATGTTACTAAGGCATCAATATAAAGATGTCTTCGAAATAAAATATTCATCATGCGAATTTGGTAAAGCACCCCAGATAAAAATACTATAAACATTTCTGCCAGAGCAAATACATCTCCTGAGTTGTTAAATATGTAGGTGAGCTCTAAAAAAATCTTCAATGTGTAAGTCAAGCCCAAAGCCCACATATAGTTATTATAATGGTGATTAAAGATTCCATCGACTTCCTCCAAAGGCCAACACCCTACAGAAAGCTGCTGCATTCTGATATACTTCATGAGAATGCTAAATTCTTGTACCATTTTTTTTAAGTTTGCAAAATGCCTAGAACTGTCTGTTACCTAAAACTAAATACAAAAAAGTGAATTTCCATTCCGTTTTTATAGACAGGAGAGACTATAATTATTGCATTCCAGCAATGTTCAATGTGTGTATAAGTATGCAGTTGTTGGTAAAAAATGAAGATGCCGTATAAATTAAATTTAGTCATAAAGTTTGACAAGTAATGGACTGCAGCAAATTTCACAGTAAATTTGGAGTACCATTATACAACCAGAATCTATTATTTTGTTTTAAAAAATGCTGTGGAAAATGGACATCAAAAGTAACAGATTAAAAGTCAGCAATTCATTCACTTTGTCAAATTTGCTTTGACGGACTTTTTGTCCTATAATCAATGGCAGTGCCTATTAGTTATTCAAAGGCCTTTCCTTCCTAACTGCCATTAAAATCGCCACAGTACTTTTCCTCTGGGAAATTTGACACATACATACCTACATACATAGTTTCCCTTTAATTTCAGTAAAATTGGTGGGATGTACTGAAAACTGAAGTATTGCTTTCGCGTGCATATTTTATGTCAGTCTTTACAATGTATTTGCTATTTTATATATATTTTTTTTTTAGTTTTACAGACACAAACTACATTTGTATTTTTATGTATAACTCGGTCACCATTTTTTTTTAAATAATGATATTTATTGCCGGTAGCGGAAAATTCATTTGTCTCTGGTTTATAGTGCGAAATGTCATATTATGTCAAACCAAATTTTTAGGTTAGGAGTTTCTTAGCCTTTGATGAAACATGAAAACGAGTATATTTTTGAAAAGAAAGATGTTTTAAAGGTATTGAGACTACCGATTGTGATTTTTTTATATCCAATGTCATGGAGAGTAGTGAATATTTTTCCATTTTCATGTTTTCGTATTGCCACGGCTTATGTCCTCAAGTGATATACTCTAGTCATCTTCTATTATGTGACGTTTTCTATGAAAAATGCCAATAAACAATAATCATCCAGGATCGGCACTCGTTCGAAAGTAAAGCTGAAATATTGCTATAAAATTACATTCAACCGGAGGTTTAAATAATATATGTCATCCAACTAAAAAAGTAATACTGACAGTCATTATCTACCAAAAGTTTATTTCACAACAAATAATACACTTGTGAATTTTATGAGTAACAGTAATGACAGCTATAAAAAAAGTATCATGAAGCAAGGCACTTTTACGCCTGAAGAATTGGTTAGATAAGTTTTCATATAAAATTGGGCATACTGTTCCCTTTGGAAACAACAAAACTTCAGCGAGAGACATATTATAACATTAGTTTTGAAAGGTAAAGGCGAATTTAGCCATTTCTAATATTAATATTTCTTTTTTTTTTGTATAATACTACAAAAAATATCACATCCACTATCTTCCACTCCGATCAAAATAAAAGACAAAATATCAGAGAAAGACCAAGATAGGATTTTATAAGAATTACTTTATTCCAAGAGTGCACATTTTTTATATTAAAATAGTATTTTTGTTGATTAACTTTAAATTAAACAATCATCTCAAGTTCACTTGCATAGGAGATGGTCTGCTCTGCCAATTCTACTGCGGGGAATGGAGTCTTTACTTCTTCTTTTTCCGAAGCAAATTGGTAGAAATTCTCCGGATTTAATTTCCAGTTTTTCTAAGAAATTACACAAATTCATGAAATATGTACAGTCTAATAAAAAAATATATTTATAAGACTATTCAGTAAAGGAAGTATTATTTACAACTTTGATTGTATTCAATGGTGAGTACTTTCTTGACATATTTTTAATTAGAAAGCTAAATTATCGACTACCAAATTTGGCAAGAAATGGTAAAATTCAACATATTTATCTGTCGAGTGAAAAACTTTTAGTCTGAAATATATTGAACGAAGTAATATTACTTTTTAAACCTGATTAATGGTAATAATATGTTTAATTGAATGTTTAAAACTGCATAATGTAAGTTTTCTAAGTAACTGACACTGACATACCTTTGCACAGTAAGCGGTGATTGCATTTTGAGATGAAATATTAAGTCTCCTCGCTGCTTCGTTGATTGACTTTTTGTTGTAAGCCTTCTCTAAACACGCTCCGATCTCATCCCTTACAGTGTCCAGGAGTGTGTCCATGAAGAAGTTGTAACTCTCAGCTGGAACATTTCCCTGGGAATACAAAAACACATTTTCAGCATTAACTATTTTAGATAGGCGTATATTATATGTACATACATATGTCATACGCTACAAAACCAATCCATTTTTTATTGCCAT